>JAUTBV010010905.1:3795-22395 GCA_032361325.1 Lepetodrilus fucensis | reverse complement strand
ATTATTATTATTATTATTATTATTATTATATTATTATTATTATTATTATTATTATTATTATTATTATTATTATCATCCAGTGGCCCAAAGGGTAATGTTCTGTTCAGTGGTAACACTATAACATTGTTCTGTGCAGCCTGAACATGACGGAATGTTCTCCACCGCGGTGGATGAGGACACGTTGGAAGCGGCCAGACAGCGGAATCAGAACAATGGGATCTTCAACACAGACGATTGGCAGACGGAAGCATCAGTTGCCTCCCCTAGCATGGACCAGATCATTCAGGAACGCACGGCTGAACAGTGAGTCCAACAACCTTACTATCCAGCACTCATGTCTGTGATGGCCATTTGAAGAAATATTTTTAAAAAAATAATATAAAGTAAAATCAAAATGTTTTGTAGCCAGGTGTGATATATGATGCTCATACTGGTCTCAGTTGGTAGAGCGTTAGATTCACAATCCAGCAACTCTGGTTTGAATCCTAGAATGGGTATTGTGTTACAAATGGCGCCCGACTACCGGTACATCACACCCGTTTAAGTGTTTACATTAGGAAGCACTGACTGCACGGTCATGCTTGCAGCAATTACTGAACATAGCTTTACTTGCCACTGTTCATGAGTGAGTGGTTATGAGTGTTCACACGTTCCTCAACCATTTACTGTTACTTGTATTAAACACGGCCCTTATTTTGACTAAGAATAAGCTTTTACTGACTCTTCCGTTGGCTCCACAGCATTGCCAGAGCCCATGAGATGGCCGACAGGAGTCAGTTCAAGGAGGCCATTAACTGTCTGACCAAGGCCATCAGCCTCCAGCCATCTGTGTCCTCCCTGTACGTTGACCGCGCCGAGAACTACCTCCTGCTGTGCGACTTTCAGTCCGCAGTCCTCAACTACAAGAAGGCCTGCCTCCTGGAACCTGGAAATGGACCCTTCTACTCTAGGCTGGCCTTCCTCTACTACTTCCAGGTCAGGGGTTATAGGTCAGGGGTGGTGGAGATTATGGCAAGGCCACAGCTAGGCTTAGAAAGACTGTGTATTAGACAGACTGTTGTTTTTTTTGCTATATAGAAATTGACATCCAGAAGACATTTAGAAATTCAGGATTGCTTTATCTTTTACTAAATTTAATATGAAAACTGGGGCTCTACAAAGGTTATATTGTGCCGCTGCCTATGTCACAACTGACTATTACCACTAGAGATGACCGTACAGATCCTCTTTTTGCAGGGTCAGATGGTGTTTGATCAGCACTTGTATGCCGAAGCTCTCGAGTCGTTCTCTCGGGCGGCTGAGATGGAACCCGAAAACATTGGCTACCAAATCAGAAGGTAAGATTTATTGGTGTGTATACTGTATAGTGTAGCAGAGGGAGATATAATATGCTGCAGCCAGTGTATGAAACTCCAGTAAAATCACTGCTAGACACAAGGACGTTAGTCTGAGAAGTGATCAGTTCTGACATATGTTGGCTAGTGATTGATTATGTAATTTTTTAAATCAAACTTGTCGAGCTGATGATCATGAATCACATACCAATGACCCGCTATCAATAAATATACTCATTTTAAGTAGTTTATTTACATAACCTGTTAGGTGAACAGGACGATGCAATGTTAACATGTGACTTCATCAAAGTTATGCCATGTGCGAGAAACCTGTGCAGAGAAACCTGTGATGAGAAGGCCTTGCCAATTTCAAAACAAACGATTGTTTACATTCGTCAAGTAAAATAGCGTATTTCGTGTATTTTCATCCCTGAAAGCGCAGATTCTTGCAAATATTGCCTTATATATTACATATGACCAATAATAACAATGGGCATAGGTAAAATCCCCTATGTGTATGAGTCACTGTAATAAATAAATAAACAAATAAACAACATGCAAGTGTGCAACCCTCACTGAAAATAATCCATCGCGAGCATGCAGGGGGGCTCTATTTCGAACACTGAGATGCTCCCTTTGGTTTACAGTAACTCAAATACACATTTGCCAATATATATATTATTTTTGGTAGATTTCTGTTCATATTTTTTAGAAAAATTAAATTAAAAATATATGTTAACCCTCTTTAATACTGAGTTATCCCTGTCCTTATTTGCAGTATCTCATGTCTGGCAGCCCTCCAGAGACATGGGGAATGTCTGGCACTCATTAACAAGCGTCTGGAGAAGGACAACAGTAACCCAGATCTATACATCATGCGAGCACGTCTCCACAACATGTACAGAAATGTATGTGTTTCGCAGATCTTCACAGATGCATTTAATTTTTTTTTTTTTCATTTTTGGAAAGATTACTGCAAAGAGGAAACTTTCCACATACCTCCAAACATGATCACCACGGGTTTTATATTTTAAAATTATTTAATATTTTACATTATTGGAAAAATTACTGCAAAGATTCCATGGATATATAATATTTTTCAATTATTGTATTTTTCCATTATATTTAAAAGAGAAATCTGCATAAATCAGAGGCATTTTACAGGTGAAAATCAAACATTTTTAAAATAGCATTTAATGATTTCAATGTTATTAAAAAGGACTATTATATCAAGCTATTTCTGAAATATAGTTGTTACTTTTGACTAGCAATTTCTTGTGTGCACCTAATTGGAAATGGGTTAAAGATTCCTGCAGCGATGTTAAACTCCATAATCACTCACTCATGTCCACCAATAATACAATTAAAATTATTATTAATACATCTGTTATGAAAATTAGTATACAAGTTCAACTTACTTTGTATCTATTTCACAACCACCAACACAGGTTCTCTTCCCGCAATAACCAGATCCTTTGCTTACCTCCACCAGGCCACGCTGTGCTACTACGACGTGAAGGATGCCCTGACTATAGACTGCGAGCACATCGAGGCGCGCTCCATGATGGCCGCCATTGAACAGCGAGCAGACGACAACAAGACGCAGGCGGTGCACCTCAACGTTCTCGGCAAATTCAGAGAGGCTCTGCAGAAGATCTCGGTGTCCATAGATACCAATCCTTCTCTCGCGGCGTATCACGTTTTAAGGTCAGCTGATCTTGATATGATCCAGTGCACTACGTTTTATTATGATCATTCTTTATATTATTACTACTACTACTATTATTATTTACAATTCAATACTTATCTCTTAATCTAAATTATCATTTTTCATTTTAGTAATATCAATTTCTATTCAACCAAATCCCAACTGTTTCTAGGGGCGCGCTCCACAGGAAGTTGCACGACTTCAACGCAGCCATCGACGACTTCCTGTTGGCGCTGGACAAGTGCGACCACGATGAGGACGACCCTGTTTACGGTGACTCTCAGCGACAACTCCTCCTCACATACAACGACTTCGCTGTCGAGTGCTTCAGTAAGGAGTTCTATGAGGAAGCCATCATTCTACTGAACAAGGCCATCAAGGGAGAGAAGTACGAGAAAGGGCTGTATATCAACAGGGGAGGTAAGTCGTGGGTTTAATTTTTGTTATCATGTTGAAAGTGTTGGTGCTGAAAATTTATAACAATGCTGTCAGAGTAGGTATATCACTGCAGGGTGTTTGATAGCTTGCTGTTAGAGTAGGTATATCACTGCTGGGTGTTCAAAATTTGATTAGATGTTTATATTTTTCAGATTGTTTCTTTAAGCAGCATGAGTTGAACTTTGCCCTCCAGGATTACCACCAGGCTCTGGAGCTGGACGTCACAGACCAGGCCACCAAGTCACGTATCGCCGTCATACACAACCAGTTCGGCATTGCCGCGTACCAGAAAAAAAACTATGCTGTAAGAGAATTAGAGAATAACCCACGAGATATGATTGATTACTGAAAATATGTCCCGAGTGAAATTAATGACTTTGAACATTAATTAAAATCATGATAAACTACCAAAAAACGACTGATTTAGAGAGATGGCCACAGTCCGCTGATGTGTCATGACGTTATTTCATTGTCTGGCGACGACGTCACAATCGTCGAATTATGCATAATCAACACTGTTGATTATGTTATCGTTAATACATGGTAGAAATCCACCACGTATGTTGAATAATTATTATTTATTTCTTCATACTTTTTAGAATGCAATTGTACATATCAGAATACAAAAAATATGCTGCAAGTTTTATTTTTATTTTTCCTCTCTGTTATCATGTTTATTTAAAGGCATACAATCACTTGCATATTCATAATTTTTAAGAAGCTTTTTATCTCCACATTGGAGAGATAAAAAAAAATAGAAAATATGAAAACCAGTGGGACATGCAGAAAATGTAGCTTGTTGCCCGATATACTTGTGTAGTAGATAGATCAAATGTACATAGTTTCAGGTAAATAAGAAACCTTTAATAGTGATGAATCTAGCAGGAAATTTCTGTCAATTAATTGGAATGTTTCATTTTATTTTGAATGAATATATATGTATGTAATCTCAATATTATTGAATAACTGCTGGAGTAATTCCTTGTGTAAATCGTTATAAATATTTTCACTGCAGGAATCTGAAGCCAAGTTTATACGAGCGATCCAGTTCAACCCGCACGTTGGACAATATTACATATCTCGTGCCCGTACACGCTTCATGATGGAGGTGAGAGGTCAACCATATCCCATAATATATATACAATAATCATAATAATCATAATAATCTGCTATTATAATAATAAAATATTTACCGGGGTGAATATAGTGAGTGAATATGGAGTTTAACGGGAATCAGGAGTTTTACGGGAATCTTTCACCCATTTGTGACGAGGGTGAATATAGATCTGTTCATCTAATTTGGAATAACTTATGCACACAGCACTAACAATAAGTCTGTATTACAAATATTCCAGAACTCAAATGGCGCCCGACAAGATCTCATTCTCGGACTCCTTCTGGACCCAACCAACGAAGACGTCATCTCAGTCCTGTCCCGTCTGTTCCCGGGGAAGTCTGTGGCTGACGTCATCAACAGCCCCGCCGCGAATTCTGCAAAGCAGTCACTGCAGAACATGGTCGCAACAGCGTCGCCCATCAGACTCAAGTCATTGAAAAAGTCAGTATGTTAATTTATTTTTAGTTTTTTCATTGATTTTAGAGCATTTAAAAAAAGGCCACCATTCAGTTTCAAATGGCATAATTTGACATTGTTCAAATCTAAAATTATGTGGGTTTTTTATTTGTTTATTGGAAAAATGTCTGGGATCCAAGGTTTTATTACCTAGTCATATTTAACCCTCTCCCTGCTGAGTTAGACACAGGTACAGCTCTTTAGGGCATGTCTGGTTGCCTTCAGCATGGAGAGGGTTAACTTGATAACTAGATTGATAATTATTAGCTCTTTTTTTTTATACATGTAAATTATATTTGGAATAATACCATTAAATTCAGTATCATATTCTCAAAGACAAAAGTTATCGTATTTTCAGACGTGATTCAAACAAGGACATAGGTGGTGCGGATGGCAAGAATGTTGGCACAGATGCCAGGCTAGGGGCTGTAGAGAGTCACATTCCCCGATTAGCACTATGTATAGAAGAGATGGACTTCAACCTCAAGTTTGCACGGGAGAAGAAAACGGTAAGGAAATGTTCTAGTAGTGCAATTCCTCAAAAACATTTAACTCTTTCCCTACCATTGATGCATTTTTTAGTCCCCAAAAAGTATGCCTTAAAGGCATAATATCACAGTTGATTGATCTGTATAATGGACAAAGAATTTCGATCTGAGATTAATTACGATTGATTGACATAATGAAGGAAATAACAATATGACCATACTCAGGTTGTCTATCAGTAGACTACAGGGGGTTGCACTAGATATGTGTCTACCAAACAGCGGTGGAAAGGTTATTGGAAGTACAAACATGATTTTATATATGTCAAATGAATGTATTTTGCAGTTGTAGCTATGAACTAGTCCAAAACAACCATAAACATCTGTGATAAGTTTATTTTGTGAAAAGGTTTTGGTGTATTAATATTATAACATGTTTAATAGAACATTAATTATTTAACAAACAATACAATATACTAGTATGCAAATGTGATACTGGCCTTTGTATGGACGTTATCAGAGATAATGTGCGTGGATTTGGACATATATTGTTCCCATGTTTAACACTTGGTCAACAGACCTAGTCATAAACTCAACCAATCAACGCCTTTGATACTAAGCAAGATTACCTACACAGAGCAATGGATCGCTTTGATAAGCGAAAGTTTCCAAGACGGACCTTAATTGCTTCAAATTGTGCCATAAAATCCAAGACTATGTAACTGAAATCATCAGAGAGTTTTACTAGCGTTTTATGAGCAAATGTGTTGATTAACAGCGAGATAGGAACCAAGAACACGGGACTGTCGGAGACTGAAGACACCACCGACATTTAAATGTTTAGTGGTTACCCGACTTAGAATCAAGGGTTATCTGCCTTAATTAACACTGACGTGTCGACGTCGAGTTCCCAGACCGAGGCTATAAGAAAGTTGATGAAATTCCAAAGGGTTTTTAATGTCCATGTAGCGATAACATAGACATTTCTTCTTCCTGATTCTGCCTAAATGTCAGAGGATATAGTCCACATGCAGTTACGTGAAGGAATAGTGTAACTTCATGGACATTAAACTTAGAGCTAACTAGGACATGGCTAAATAGTAAAGATAGAATTACTACTAATTCCACATTTTCATGACATCATTATATGGAGATAATGATTTCTATAAAACTGGTATAATTATGCACCAATTGAGGAAGCTTATCACTCTAAATACACCACTTAAAGAAAACTTTCCAATAGTATATAGACATACATGCATATACCAGGAGACGCATTTTAATAATTAATGTTTGTGCATATTGTAAAGACTTTCTTGACAATATGTTATACAAACGGAAAATATCTTGATGTAAATTCAATTTAAAAAAAAAAAGAATTTTTAAAAAGAAATGCTCTCTTTCTGATCATTTCGATCTCATAATTCAACACAAATTATATTTCAACTCAGAAAATGTAAATGGGTTGAATTGGTACGCGTACTTTCTAAACGGATCAATATCTCACGTTTAAGTTTGTTCTATATCATCATCTGAACATCGTGATCATACGTCATGTGGTTCGTGTGACCAAAGAAATTGTCGATTTTCTAACTTGTCAATTTGTTGTTGCGTGACAACTGGGCGGGGCTTGGACATCTCGACACGCGGCGAATATCATACACACTAGCGTTAAATCTATATCGCAAAATCGACGACATCCCATGCATGCTGTGCCAATTAGACGGAACTAGTATACATAATATAGATGTCTTAAACGGTCAGGTAAGACTTATTAATTAGCAGGTTTATTGTATGCATACTGGTATACGTATGCATTTGAAATTCTAGTAAGTAGGCATATAGCCTGCTGAAATGGACGACGTTTGTGATACGCTTGAAAATGGTGTTCACAGAATACCCGTATGAAGGTATACTAGTATACCAACGAAGTCACGGCTACAGTATAGCACATCTGGCGGGTATTAAAACATAACTTTATACTGTGGACACAGATTAGAATGATGATACGACGACACATGCACACATGCACACATGCGTGCGCACACGCATACACACACACACACACGCACACACACGCGCGCACATGTAGACACACATACACGCACACGCACACGCGCACGACATGTGCAGATCATATACAACAAGTTAATAACTGATCGTCGGACCACTTTCAAGATCCTTTATAGTACCATGAAAGCCATTGTAAACATTTTACTTTGAACTGACAGACCATTTCTATTACTAGTATTACAAACGCATTGCTAATAGTACTGTAGACTATTTAGAATCATGTATTCTCAGTATGGTTTTCATATTACAATTTAATTATTACATCCACTTGTAAAGTTCCCTTAATGCCAGCAACGTAGTGTGCACTGACACTACTGGTTCCAATGGGTATTAGTATTGACATAGCTAGGAAGGCATGTGTTGTATTCTCAGTGGAGAAAATACATGTGCATCTCCCACGGTTGGTTGCGTTTCAATAGGGAAACCATTTTAATGTTTACCCATGGATTCCCTCAACTGATCGATGCATGGCACAATTAAGAATTAGGTTAGTTCTGTCGTTATTCGTTAATGATGGATAACTACAACAATGACAGGCATTAATAGAGATGCATAAAAATAAATGAGAGGTAACAGAGAGAGAGAGAGAGAGAGAGAGAGAGAGAGAGAGAGAGAGAGAAAAAGAGAGAGGGGGGCGAGAGAGAGCGAGAACGAGAGAGAAAGAGAGTACGCACAGAGAATAATATATAATGTAGCACGCGCGCACACACACAAACGCGCACGCACGTAGGCGCGCACACGCACACACACACACACACACACACACACAAAGGAAGCAATATCTCATTCGCAGACAACATTTCTATATATAGAAGTCATAAGTCGTAATCCGGACATCATCTTTAATGCAATGCCAATGGAGTCGGTCTAATATATTCATTACTATTACAAGCCATGCTGAGTTAACATATACATAACCAAGTTAACCAATACTGGTTATATGCAATACAATATCAGAATTATATGTATCGGCTATGATCCTGAAGTTAGTACAGCGTATATGGCTTTAGGGATTAGTATAGTCTACGCTTTGGTAGCCTGCTTCTCGTGGTTATGGCGGTGATAGGGTATGGGTAGTTTGGTTCCGAAAGTGAGAAAATAACATGATACATTTAAAATCGGATATTATGTATGCGTCTGTGTGTTGGTTCATGTAAACTCAGGATTGTAGAGAGTTATATTAATCACACCGACCGTTGCACTCGGTTCGCCCAACCAGGCGTAACTTTGGTCTCTGAAGGACCTCATTCACTTAACCAGGCGTAACATTGGTCTCTGAAGGGGCGCCGCGGAGGTGTATCACAGCCGTTATATAGGAACAGTTCTGTGAGAATCTGCTAGCTTCCAATGCCCCATGGACGACAGCTGCCTAGGCGGTCTTGGTATAGACAGAGGGAGACAATGAGAGAGAGAGGGAGGGAGAGAGAGAGAGAGAGAGAGAGAGAGAGGGAGAAAGAGAGTAAGAGAGGGAGAGAGAGAGTAAGAGAGAGAGAGAGAGAGGGAGGGAGACAATGAGAGGGAGAGAGAGGGAGGGAGAGAGAAATAGGGAGAGTGAGGAGGGAGAGTATAGGGAGAGAGAGAGGGAGAGGGAGAGATATATAGATAGAGGGGAAGAGAGAGAAAGATGCAGAGAGAGAGAGCGAGTGATAGGGAGAGAGATACACTAAGACAGAGAGAGGGGGGAGATAGACTTTTTTTATAGCGACAGAGAAAAAAGAGAGATAGAATGAGATATTTGAAAGAGTGAGAAAGAGAGATAGATAGAATGAGATATTTGAGAGAGTGAGAAAGAGAGATAGATAGAATGAGATATTTGAGAGAGTGAGAAAGAGAGATAGATAGATGGATGGATGGATCGATAGTTAGATAGACAGCTTAAACAATAAAACATGAACGGGGAAGAAATATGGCCAGTGAAAGTAAGATGAAGCGGGTGAGAGATTAGATAGAGATATAAATAGATAGATAGATAGATTAGAAAGAGATGTAGATAGACAGCAAAGGTAAGATAGTTATATAGATAATGGAGGGGGAAAAGCAGGTTTGGAACAACTGTAGTTAATTTAGAGAACGTGTAGGAAGTAAGAACAAACCTAGAATGGAGGCTGGGTATAGAGAAAGATAACGGAAATGTCGAGATAAACTGTTTTAGAAAGATAGAGGAAAGATTTAAAACTTGTG
The DNA here is from genome assembly GCA_032361325.1 of Lepetodrilus fucensis. NCBI lineage: Eukaryota > Metazoa > Mollusca > Gastropoda > Lepetellida > Lepetodrilidae > Lepetodrilus > Lepetodrilus fucensis. The sequence continues at coordinate 12,603 of JAUTBV010010905.1, read as the reverse complement.
CATAATTAATATTTCTCAGGTATCACACACATCATTTATCTATTAACGGTATTTTCAGCAGTACTGGAAATGAATGACTAGCTGATACATCAAACTGGCGCAGTGTCGAGTGTGGTCTTCATCGAGACATCATAAGTAGCTTAGCTGCAACCTCGGATCTCTCACATCAAAGATGTCGATGGTAATGTTGGGGCTATAGGTAAATTCCCCACAGTACTGCTAACATGAGCCTTACTGTATATATCTGGAAAACCTATCACCGTTGCCATGTTATTTCTGGGTAATTGGGACCCTAGGCTGTAAGACCGGGTGTTCTATCAATCATCAATGTCAAGTACACGTGTACATTGCTGTCAACAGCATGTTTGTGATATATGAATTTCACTTTCACACCATGCTTTTTCTCCGCTGTTTTCATTGAAACGGCGAAACCTCGTTTTTTAAATCATCCAAGCACAACCAGGCTTACAGGATAAGTTTGGGTGTTGAAGAAAAACGTAATTTTACTCCCAATTTCTTCGGCAATTTGAGGATTGATTGTTTATATTGTGAAAATACAACATCGGAAAATAAACATAAGTATATATAGACCTACCTCCGTCTCGGGCCTAACCAGCCGCTAGAAAAATCAGACACCGGAAAAATGTTTTACGAGACTCGTTATGTCAATGTTAAAATATAACGAACCACATTTTTACGAGGACTAGAATGGAAAACAACGAGAGTTAACGAGCCAGATTTCTCAAATGATTAGGGAATGTTTGTTTAGACGCATATGTTTGGAATATACATGCTATTCTTTGTTCTCACGAAGCAGCTATTGTTTCGATTTGAGGACATTGCCTCACACTAAAAACCCATTTGGGTTCGACTGTTTCCCAATTTAAGTAGTTATCATAATCGGTATTTTCATAATAACATTGCGATGTTATATGGCAGAAAGGATTTCGGGAATATTTGTCATTCTATGAATGTGTCAATACTATAAATACTCGGATTGACAATAAATGAAGTGGTCAAATTCTTTTCGTGTTTATGAAGCAACTTAAGCTGATGCCAGTATACATGTTGGAATCATCCTAATTATAGCTACTTGTTAGAATATGGAGATAATTAATACCATATGATAACCAGACTTCTTCATATTCATCAACATTCATCATTATTATTTTATATTTTACACGCACGCACACACACACACACACACACACACACATACACACCCACACATACCCACTCTCACACACATCCACATACACACGCACTCATACACATACGCACGCGCGCGCACACACACACAAACACACACACACACACACACACACACACACTCAAAAGCATGCTTGCCATATACCCAAAGTGGTGTGTTCTTTGATATACGAGCAAAACACATCCGCCTCAATGTGCTGTAAACCTCTGATGTTGTCCATAACCCCAGGGAAAAATAATTAAACAAGAGATTTATCAACCAACTATGATAGTCTAAATCCATCACTGTGCTAAAGCAACAGAACCACATACATCTCAGGCGATAACGAGCAGGAATTAAAGACCTAGGCCTGCAACGAACGACGTGGCGAATCAATCAAAAAAGCAAGGGAGAGAGAAGGCATCCTTACTGTACACAGGTTTTCACATGCGGTAAATCCAATAGGTTAACTCGGAAATGACCATATATCGTTCACAAACTGTTGAGAAAATAAGTCCTTGTTGAAACGAATGTCTAACAATAATATACAACCGAGTGTATACAACTTACACCGAAGCGTCACCAAGAATGTATTTAGGTATACATATATACATGTAGTTTATATATGGCTGTATATTATCTATATAGTCACCAAGAATGTATTTAGATATAGTTTATGTATAGTTGTAGTCCTGTACGTTTTCATAATAAATATTATTTGAATTGGTGCGAAATGTTACCACAAAACGTCGTTTATAATGCTATTACATCTCTGATATGACGCTTGGAAGCGTATTCTGATCGTGCATGGAACTTTGCAAAGACGAGTTGCAGTTTAGAGATGGATTCTGAAAATGTTTGGTGTCTAATACTGGTTTGTCTGACATGGTCGTTAAGAATTCCTGCCCAGACATAGCTGTTGAGCGGTGTAAGCGTATATCCACATTTTCTTAAGAAACCAAACGGAACTTTTACGACCACAATTACAACACGCTTTCTAAAACAGGTTCTTCAGCTGCTATACGCAGCCCTCCGGGGGATTATTGCTTCCACGCTGGTCTCCATCATTATCATATTGCACAAGAACAAATGTAAAACAAACATGGATTGATTTTACAGACTGCAACTTAAACTTTCCCAGTTAACCCAGCGCCTGCACACTGGGTTATCGCTGTGTTGTCTTACAAAGCAGTGGTATCGTTATCCAGAATAAATATACAGGCAACATGTTCCCGTATAACACATACGAACAGAAGATAATTACTGAGGGTGTAACACTTCGAACCAACCCGCGACTTTCCTCGTATAGTGCCAAAACAAAGAATGCGGAAAAGTGATTTATGCAACCGTATTGCGGACATAAATACGAGGATCTGTCTAGTAGCCAGAGTTAAAGGATATTCTATCCTGTTGCGCTACGTACTCATAATAGGTCAAGATACAGAACTCAGTCAATGTTATCGCTAGTATAGCAGGCATGATTCTGAATGTCCTGTCTGTCACCAGACTGCAGTCCTATCTGTCACCGGACTGTACAAGTCTTGTCATCAACATAAATATCGCCTCGTCTTGATGAGTTCATCTCGTAATTACGGCTGGACAGACGGACTCGACATGGACGAAATAAATTACACTTCTCTTTGGTGTGAAGCTGGAACATATGGTCAGTCGTGCAATAAATACTGGCCGGAATGAAATAGAAGGGTTCCAGTTTCAAAGTGAAATATGTCTCCGTTGAAATGAAGCGGACACGTGGGGATGGAGTCTGATTTATCTGTGGCGGGATTCCATTAGGTTCCAGTTTAGAAATTAAAACTTATGCTGAGTTTATTATGTGGAATGGCTATGCTTTGTCCCGTTCCAGCCCAGATCGAGTATGACGGAAACATGCAACTTTAGTCTGGCAGTATTTTGTGTTCCGTGTCAGTATAATATAGTATGAAGTATTCATTATCAAGGAGTTAATGAGCATAAAGTGAACACATATATCATATATCATTGTAAATGGGTACTGTATACTATAGTTTACCGAAAAACTAGAAAATGCTTAAAATGAGTAATATATTGTAGTATACTTATTACATTACATCAAAGGATATAAATACAAAGGTCAGAGATAATCCATTATTTTGCGAGCTTCGTAGCGACGTTCATGTTTCATCTAAATGTATCCTATTCCTAGCGTTTATCATACAATGATTATTTTTGTAAAGGACATGCTTTCTTATAGTTTTAGACATTATGAACATTTCTAAATACATCAGGAATACTTATCATTACAAACGCATATTTCAATCAACTAATTCTAACAAAATTCGAGGGCAAGAGAAAGTCACAAACAACATATAAACATACAACAAAGGGATCGCTTGCATTAACATCAAATAACCATATTTACATTTGACGTAATTTTAAGTGAATATTGTACACTTATAACCCACTTATAACAAGTGCGTCAATCAGCCAATTGAACTTTATGCCGTTGTTTTAAACTCTTACCCCGTGAACAATTGTTATCAGAAGCTTACGACGAGTAAGCTCCATATGCAGACCGCTAATCATCAAACAGAATGATCTGTTACTTCAACATTGGATCACAAGGTGTTAAGTGTATGCAGTATTAGGCTAACTATATCCCAGCTGGATTCTCACAGATGTACTGTAGGTGTACGGGCCCCGAGATTACCAAACTTTTTTTGAGTAATATTTCATGCTCATATAAAATTAGATCTTGATCATGAAATCGTACCACTAAAATGTTACGTACTCCTGATTACGATTTTACGCTCAACTCAAAGTTTTGCTCAGAAAGATTTTGAGCTTGCGCATGAAATCGTACTAAAGGGTTTCGTAACCTCTGGGCCAGCTTTTTCACGTAATACAATGGATGGAAATCTTGATCAGTCATCTACGTATAGATGTGATAATGGGAATGATGATGATGCTGATGATTATAACAACAACACTAATAATAATAATAATAATAATAATAATAATAGCAGCAACCACCTGTCGCGACAGTTAGGACCACAGACCGTTCATGCAGTCTATCTGTGAGCATGTTCATGTTTAAATAATATCATTCTTATATTCACAATTGTAAATTGGATCTACATGTATTGAAGCCTAGCGTAACTAACTTTGAAACAGATATGTTAGGATCTTTAATATTACACTATCGTGACGAAGGTATTAATATTTTAGATACAGGAGATTAAGTAGTGGCTAGGGTCTTCAGCATGCAACACATTTCATAAGTGCACGTTGGACCCTTTGAAATATGGTGGTTAAAACCATTTGTAGAGATATATTACAATTCCGCATATACGTCCAGGAAATGTCGAGAATCGTCCATAAATATTGCCCTCGGTCAATGACGCATCAGGGTTGTTTCTCACTTTGCTTCCATACCTGTACAAATACCTGGCCTATAATGTCATACACACAGGTACCCGCACTTTACGCGTTCACAGGTAGGTATAACCGGTGATCAAAGACGGCCATCCCCTTGTCTGACGCCATTAGCGAGTACAAAGACGTGGTCAATAGGAAGACATGGTCAAGCTGAAGTCAAACATGCATTGTTTGGGCTAAATATTTGGAAGCTGTATGTCACACAGACCGATCTGTAAGATGATATACTGCCAGGGACTATATGGCCGAGTTACGTCACCCTATGACCGAATCCTATGAGCCGCGGATAATGGACTGGACAGACATTGCATGTTGACATCGCTCTGGTGGTAGGAGAGGAAATCGTTCGTGAAGACCTATCGGTCACGAAGTCTTTGTTTCTGAGATTGACATTTATTAGGTAGTAGATAAAGACCGCATTTACTTGGAACATATTTATTTTAACAGGTCTGGCAGTTGTGGTTTCAAAATCGTAGTTTGTTGAACTTACAAGTAGATGGTATGTGTGTGGAAGGTCGTGTCTTGTCAACAATCAGGAGAATCAGTGTCATGTACATCAAAGTTCCTTGACCAGGGCTCATAGAAATGTGTCTGGGAAGTATTCAGATATTGACAATGACTAGATAACGTGGCAAGTGAACAAACAGACAATCAAGGAGATAATACTAGATTGTAATACAACTATCTTAAATACAGAAAAGTATAATATTTTACATGGAAATGTTTGTATATATACATATACATATACATATACAGAGCAATAAAATGTTGATGAACTATACGACTAGGCTAGGCTATATATAGGCTATTATATACTCTATAGGATGTTTTCTATACGCCATCGGTTGTGTATACTCTTGGATAAATAATGTATAGCATGTTCTCTCTATAATATACTGTATGCTGTTCTCTATAGGCTATACTCTATAGGCTATTCTCTCCACTCTAGGCTGCATATCCTGGTTGTGACACTCGCGACCCACTCCATCTCTCAGGACTCTACATCCAATGATATATGACCATGTTTCACGGACACAGGGCAGTTGGTCGCCGCGGCAGATTGTAGCAACAACTGGAAGGCCAGACTAATGTGTTTTCATTGCTCATACATCATACAGTCAGTGACGGTCATTTGTTTGACCGCAGACCAGAAACCTGCCACTGCACACCGAGCCAAATAACCATGCAACATCTTGCGCCAATTTGTTGCTTTCTAAAACCACGCTTGAACTTAGATGCTTTTATGGAGAGGCATTAGACAGCCTTTATTGTCAAAGGCGCGAACAATTTACGGAAGAATGGCATGGTTTAGTGTAGTGTTATCTCGGATATCTGTACTGTTTTCAAATATGGGTCGAATTATTTTTCGTTAAGTTAAACAGACGAGGCTCGAGGGCAGCAACACGATCGACCATCGAGGCATGTTCTGTGTTTTATGTCCCAGAGTCAAGCAGGATGCTGGTGTTCCTATAAGGTTGAATGCTCTTAATGTTAATGCTATTAGTGTTTGAGCATAACAGTGTACATAGTATACATGGTGTATACGCGACTTAATGTTATCTGAGCTATAAATAATATTTTCGAAAAAATCAAGTTCATGGTGCATATTCCATCAATATCCAATTCGTCATTCTTCATATGAATATATTTTATAATCTGTATATAGACTTGTAATGTGGTTACTAAGTCTTGCTTTGTCTGTATGCAAATCGTTTCGACAGACTAACATGTTAATTGTAAGTCGATATTTTGACCAAATCATTGATTGCATTAATTATGATTCATAATTAATTATGGTAATTTCATTTACTATTGTTTGACGACAGGATGTGCACGATTTGAGTGCACGATTTGAACAACTGGATTAGATGTTGTCATTTGCTTCGATGCTCACGTATGTAAAACAATTGCTACTTGAACAAAATATATGTTGTAATAATGATGCCAGCGATTGCATTATTTCGTCTTCTCGAAGTCATTGCAAATATTCTGGTGATAATTTTCAAATATATATGTTTCTCACGGACAAAGTGTTGACATATGAATGTTTAAAGAATGTGGTTACATAGTTGATGATATTATACTTTTTAAAATATAAACTTGAATTTTAAAAGCGAACCTTTGTTCGAGACTACTGCAGCATTACAAAGACTTATTATATCAGATGTTGGTCAGCTGATACCTATCTCATGAACATTTAAACTACCTTTATACATACATTTTATCATGTTCTTAAACTTGAAATATTATACTTTACTGTCGCTTATAAGTCTTTCAAACATGTCTAGTTCTGGTATTTGCAACGTTGTGAAATTCCAAATGTTCTAAGCGAGACTCTGATTATGTTTATCCCTATTATTCCCTCATATTTATATATGTAACACTGTCATATATTTTCCTTAACATATACTAATATCAACAGAAGAACCCATGTGCATTAAATTGCACAGATCTGCATAGCTATGTTAAATATTGCCCCTGAATACCGAGACGATATAAACATGTAATGGCAAAATATTTAATGGAAATTTCATCATCAAATTTCAGACTCCAGCGAAGATCAGATCAAAGGTCACGAGGTGCCACTTCACGTCTGAGCTCGAAAAGGTAAGATTTGACATCTACACTGACACGGTTTCCAGTGTACGTGGTACCTTTAGCTGCTAAACGCACTCACGGGTGGCTAATATCTCAAGTGGATCTTCTCAACTTCTGCACAAAATAGGTACAAGTGTTGTCGTACATTCGCAGTGGCGACACGTCACAGTTTGGTAGGAATATTTGGATAATGGGCTGGCTTAGCGCACGTACTCTACGAGATCAGTTTTACTATCTAAAACATATCAGAAAATCTACAAGTTTTTGTCCATAGCCCGCAACTGCTTTGAAATTGACCCTAGAAGACCCTGGGTTATTTTATAAAGCATTTTAAAGCGACATGGCTCTTTGCTTACCACAATGCAAACAAATCACGCCTTTCTCTTCGAAAGCGGAACAAAGGGTTTCCCGCATGAGTTTTTTTTGGCTCTCTCTGATCATTGGATTGTGAAAGGTGTATGATGGATCCATGTTCCGAAAGATTGATTCTGTTTGCATTTAAAGTGACGCGCGATCAAATTTACGAGTGTACGTGTCGTCTTTAACATCACAGGGTCACGGGTCTTTGTGGGTTCCGTTCTGCACAGCTAGCTACTCTCTGCAGCACGCATCTAAATACTTACGCTTTCAGTAAGTGGAAATCGTGTTATGTATATATATGGATGTGAAGATGTAGTGAAGAGGAGGGTCCATCTCCCACAGGGAAGCGTAAAACTCCCGAGCTATGCTGACTCCGTTAATTACATTTTATCTGACATTGGAGTTAGATCATGTGGACTAGGCAAGACGAGGAGGGTCAGACAAGGCGATGAGCTCTGACCAGTGTTTTTTAAACAAGTCAAATAAAATTTCGTTTTCACGGCATTCCTGTTCTGTGAACTGTGTTCGCATTCGTTTCGCACGGCAACAAAAAAAAGTTTAGTCACAAATTAAGATAGGATTAGTATATAGTTCGCATTCGTTTCGCAAGGCAAAATAAAAAGAAGAAAGAAAAGTTTAGTAACACATTCAGATGGGATTTCTATAGTTACATATACTGCTGAAAGATTGGCTGTGACAGTCAGTCTCGGAATTAGTTAGACTGACGAAGTGTTTGACAAATACTACCCGATGTATTGTGGACCTATAGCATATGATGCTGTGTACGTTTCCACCAGTAATGAAGCTGACGACAGTCGTATAGACATCCTTCAGGTTATACTTCCAGTATTGGTGTCACGGTGACCAGTTGAAACCCTACCTTCCTATCACCTACATCTGATCTAAAGATTACGAAACTATTTAAAGTACGATTTCCTCCATACCTATTGTTTAACCCTCTCCCTGTTCGAGGCAACAAGACATGCACTAAAGAGCAGTATCGGTGCCTAATGCAGCTTGGAGAGGGTTAAATGTAAAACAGAATTAAGCATAAGAGAGACTATCTGAATGTTAAAATAATAGTATGTTACTTTTTACGAACACTGCATGACATCAATGACAGCATACTATTTACGAACACTGCATGACATCAATGACAATAGTACTATATACGAACACTGCATGACATCAATGACAGTATACTATTTACGAACACTGCATGACATCAATGACAGTATACTATTTAC
>JAUTBV010010794.1:0-22405 GCA_032361325.1 Lepetodrilus fucensis | reverse complement strand
AGTATAGAGCAGGAATAGAGGAGTAATGTTTAGTATAGAGCAGGAATAGAGGAGTAATGTTTAGTATAGAGCAGGAACAGAGGAGTAATGTTTAGTATAGAGCAGGAATAGAGGAGTAATGTTTAGTATAGAGCAGGAATAGAGGAGTAATGTTTAGTAAAGAGCAGGAATAGAGGAGTAATGTTTGGTATAGAGCAGGAATAGAGGAGTAATGTTTGGTATACAGTCCAGGCCACACTTTTGTGAAGTTCTCGCATCCACTAAGAGACCATAGCGATCTCCGCGTGATCAGAAAACAAGATAGCTATGAGAGCGCTCTGGTCTTGCAATGGATACAAGATCTTCATCAAGACTGCCCAAGATCTTCATCAAGACTGCCCAAGAACATTATCAAGATGTCAAGAACATCAACTCTCATATACTATTCGGAAAGTAAGTTTTATCCATTAGCATTAACAGACTCCCATCAGAAAGTGTTTGACTCTGAAATATACAGTAGGACCTCTAGTAGGTAGAGATTTACTATGGGGGAGTGGAATAGCAAACCTTACAGATGTAACGTGCACATTAGTGTATACACCTGTATATAACAACCTCATCTACATTACAAATTTCTGCCCACACATCTACATAAAAATATGGCAAAACCATAGCAAAAAGTAGATATTTATATAGGTGGTTATGTTAGTTTAGATAATTGACAGTATACATAATTCATGAGGAAATTATCTACAACACGTGCAACTAACCACAAACATCTTTAGCTGATATCAGCGATATTTTGTCCAGACGCGCAAAATGACATCACAATGTGGATTATGTGGAGGCTGCACAGCTAACAAGGTAATTCAAGGGACATCTGGTTGGTTCTTTCCGGGAACGTATCCCAGACAATATCCAGACATTTCCGAGCACACTTCTGGCTGGCCTTGACATCTGGGGAACAACATGAACATTTCCGCGACCTCTCCCATCAGCATTCCGACAATCTCGGATCCAATACCAGGCAGCAATTGACAATCTAGGACCCAATACCCTAACTGACAGCGCAAACAATATGCATTGTTGTTCCATGACAAACGCGTAAACACAGGATGTCTAATATGTTTTTAATAGTTACAACTTCAAATTTAAACGAAATAAAGACCTAATCTGTTTTGAATAGTTTCTTATTTCAAATTTAATAGATGGGAAAATAAAGACTTCAAAATGGCAATTATTTACAAGTGCTAATATCAAACCCTTATGATATTTCCCCAATCATTATTAACATATGCTGAAAAGGCCAGAATAGTAAATTGTCACACAGTGGTAGATTGCCACATGATAGAGATTGTCACAAATGCAGATTTTCATGTAACACATATTGCCACATTATAGCGATTGTCACATGATGCAGATTTTCTTGTAAAGCAAACTGCCATATCATAGAGATTGCCACATGATAGATATTGCCACATGATGCAAATGTTCATAAGGTCACATTGTCACATGATACAGATTGTCATTCAACACAGATTGGCACTTGATGCAAAAATTACCATTCATTGTACATTGCCATTCAATGCAGATTGCCATTCAATGCAGATTGCCATTCAATGCACATTGCAACATGATGCAGATTGCCATATAATGCCGCGTACCACATGATGCAGATCACAGGTCAGATTGGCATGCGATGCAGTAATGCCAGCATTCTTGAAAAAACAGGTTTCGTGACATTTGCCTTTATCCAAAGACCGTGCATCTGTGAGCACTCAGACAATGGAGACCGAGTGCCTGGTGATATTCCACTTACGGTACTCGTCATTGTGTTTCCCTCCTCTGTCTGCCATGCCGGTGCTTTTGTTAGCTCTACGTCAGCTTTGTTTTACAACAACCAAAGAAACGGTCGAAATCGAATGAGCATTATGACATTTCCATGCCGTTTTCTGTTGTTTTACGAAGATTTCCATAAGAAAAGGTTTGCTAATAATATACTAGAAAGTTAATCCTAGGAACTGGGAGTCATGCTATTAACCCAGATGTGCGCGGTTCTTTTCAATTGATAAAGTGTACGAAAAAGATATCTAATTTCTTGTTTCATAAATAAAGAGAGCATTTTTGTTAGTATTTTTGGATTTCTTTTTTGTTTAAATCAGAAACAGAAAATTGCAATATATATTGATGTCAAGACTGCTGAAACAACAATAGGATTAACCCATCCTCTAAACTATCCCATATTAAAACATTGATGACATGTCATGACAACCAAAATTTACATTTTAACTCTACTATAGCTGTTGCTCTTAAAACCATGTTAGCACAAAAAAATAAAATTAAAAACATTAAAGAAAAATATTATTTCTTTATACAAATTTAAAAGAAAAGTTCTCTTACCCATGAGGATTAAAACTACTTGCATTAAATCCCTGCAGATATCATTTCTAACTTGCATCACAAACTATGTCATTTTTCTGTAAAGCAGTTGATAAATGTTGTCTTGCATGCTATTGCCATTAGATTTTTTTTTTAAATTCATGCTGAGCTGCAGGTTTAACTAAAATGTTTCCGTATTAATTTAACCTCCTACCTGCTAAAGTTAACTCAAGATGCCCTGCATAGTTGTGATTGTAGCCTATCTATCAAGAAGAACACATTAAAAAGTGTTTCAATGAATGACTTCATTGAAAAACACATGACTATTTACGGTTTAACAAATTCTTTTCTTATTACTTTCAGCTTATAGCGAGTGAATTACTGCTGAACATCACTTCAGAAATCGTTCGCCCATTTGCATCGGCAAATGATATCAGCAATAGAAACCTTCTACAAGCATCATTAACACTTTGGTGACACACAGCACACCACACAAGACGCTTTATACTTCGAGAATTTCCTGGAAACCTGACTGAATGATAACTGATTTGATTGAGATACGGCATAAACTATTCCCATCACATGTTAATCAGATGCACAGGATCTGCTCTCTGTTACTATAGCCTAGATCAGCGAGTCTAAAACGCATGTGTGTTGACTGACGCCTGGACAAAAACACGACTCCAGACATGGGTGGTGTAGATTTAAAATGCGATATTTGACGTTTTAGTTGCCTGCCCACCACATCTCGGCAATGCCACACACAAAAAATGCGGTCTCTCTCCCTCTCTCCAATTGCTGCAGTTGCATTTTCCTCATTCATTGGAGTGAAGCTTTCTATCAACAGATGGTTTCGCCATCAATAGCGTGTAATGTTTTAAAGAGGAATAAATGACTCAGATTGTGGACAACTAAGCCAGACATCCACGTGTAATGCTTTAACGAGCAACTTTGTCTTGAAATATCTCCTTGTGATTAATAGATAAATAAACTACCAGAAATGGGTTTATTAGATAGTTGCAGTCTTAATTATTCTAAGTCAAGTGCTAATTTAGCTTGTCTGATTATTAGATACATGTATATAATATTTTTTCATATTACCAATATTAGCATCACCATGATCATCAAATATCAAAATCAATAATAATATCATGATGATGATGATGATGATGATGATGATGTTAATGATGATGATGACAATGATGATGCTGATCATGATCATCATCATCATCATCATCATTATCATCATCATCATCATCAAGATCATTCATATTTTCAGCAACATCATCATCAATATCATCAAATATCAAGATTGTTAACATCATCATCAACCATTATCAAGATCATCATATTATCATCATCATCATCACCACCACCACCACCACCACTACCACCACCATTACAACTCTACAACTAGCCAACTCAGCAACTATCCTCCCCTAACATTCCCACCGCCATTATTTTACCACCAGATTAATCTTACGACGACAGTTTTCTGACATAATAACCGATAAGTAAGGCGACACCGGATTCTTTCCTCGGCCTTATCACACCGCCTTCTTGAAGCTGTCGTCGCACCCATTGTTTATCCTGTGTCCCATCTTGACATTGGTGTTCATAATCTGGAGATAGCATGACTCTTGCACCGAGGAATAGATCCGGCATACATCCATCTTTAACCCTCTCCAAGCTGGAGGCAACCGGAGATGCCTTAATATAAAGAGCTGTACCCGTTGCCTGGTTCAGCAGGGAGAGTTAAACACATACATAGATCTACACCGAAAATGGTTAAGTATTAATTGTTAAGACTAAGAGTGCATGCATTCTTTGAAATAACAGGGCCGTATTCACGAAAGGCTTTAAGTCAGTTTTTGAAGACTTAACTTAACTTAACTGACTTAAACCCTTTCTTGAATACGGCCCAGGGTATCTCTTTGTACGTTGGCCCAATAATTAGAAAGGATACACAATGTGAATTATGGTGAACACTATTTCCTACTGGTAGAATATCGGCAGGAAAATTCATATATAGATATAATAATAATTATTAATTATATCTAGCTATCATCATTTATACTATTAATTCATACAATTCATAGCAGATATATATATATATATAATAACATTTGAGCATAATATTCATCCTTAGACACATTTATTGATATTATAAAGCTACTATTACTGTGAACAATCATACTTAATTGAGGTTGCTACTGATGCAAATAATGTAGCTCCAATCTGAAGTTCCAATATTCTTAAACTATGTTCAGATAAGAAAACATCTTGCTTGTCTCAATTATCAAGAATCACAATATTTGTGAACAAAGTCATATTATAAATATATATTTCGTTATTCGTACTGCAATATACTATCAATTTCACTCAGATATTGTATAAAAAAAATAGTGAAAATATTTGGTTTCATGGCTTACAAGATGGAGTGGCCATATTAGGATATTCAGGGCCACTTGCGTCATCTGACAATGTGTAGGCCATTGACTTCCATTACTCTCTGAATAGGCATCAATTTGTCTGCTAACAACATAATAATATTATGATAACTTCAGCATCTAGTACATTATTCACAATCTGAACTAAGAAATGGGTATTCACCTCAAGGGATTGTTGTAATGGTATAAGTGGCTCAATGTATTGTGCCACTATTTGACTTAACCCTAGATGTGTCTTGGTTCTACCACATGTATAAATACGAGCTTACTTCTGACGTTGATCTACACTATTTTTGTCTTTCTTAACGAGCCAAGGCAGATGAATTCACTATCTTGATATTACTGAAAATATTTCTGAATAAAACACGGTAGAAGATTCTCTGCTTTGGGGTAACTGAGAACTTAGCGTGCAATCTCAGATTTCAGAATAGTGTACATGCTATTTCAATCGAAATTTCAACACTATTCCAAAATATCTACTAGATTTAATCCTCTCACCGTTTTTATTTAAAACGTAGACCAAGCAGATACTTGAGAGTCTTTCTGGTAAAAATAGTTTTTATTAAGCCAGATAAATTTAAGCATGCAATAGATTTGAAGCTTATGGTATTAATATGTTATAGACTTCTATGGAAAGCCAGAAATGCCAATGGCTTAATACCTCTTTGGCATCTGCCATTAGGGAGCTTGTATTAAACGAAAAGAACTTTTCTTATGGGATATTTCAGCTGAAATTGCGCACAGAGTTGGCAAAATGTGATGGAAATTCCACATATCCTGCCATCATGTCTGTTTTCTTTGGACTAATCCACAAATAGACAACATCTTTGTACAGCAGAGACCCAAAATAATCTGCTTGGCATGGAATGAAAGGCGTTCTTTATGTTTCACGAGGTAAACAACATCCTCAAAGAATGAAACCAGACTTGGGGGTATCTGCCTCATCCGATTGGAAGTAGGGAAAATATATACACAGAGGCATGGAAGACTGTACGTCCCAGCCAGGCCCAAGTGGAAATGACCCAATAATGGCCCATTAGTACCTTGGGAACTGGGAGAAAATTGTGTCTCACAATTTTACTGTTCTTATTATCCTAATGGTTTCAGTAAATACAGGTGGATGCTTTATGTTTCAGTGCTTCTGTTTATTGAGTGGATATCCGCTTGGGTTTCTCAACAAGTGCTCAAACTAAAGATGTTTCTGTTCAACATTCATTAAAATATATTTATTTTTAAACCTTAGCATCTTTCAAAATGTTTCCAAGGGCATACAACATTAGGTCTGAGTGGGTGATAAGTTGCTTAACGTCGCAGCATGAATCTTCTACCCATACGTGACGAGCGCGAGTATGAAAGGCAACTCATAGATACTGGGTTTATCTTCATTGTTTCGATGTGCAGACAGTGTAGATAACGACATGTACGTGCATAAAGGCGGCACCAAAGTGGGTGGCAATAATGAATGTGGGAATTCTGAATCTCAACATGGAGTTTAATTCAAGGCCTGCAGGCTGTTGATTAGTCCCATTGCAGGCTGCTGATTATTCCCATTGCAGATGGCTGATTATTCCCATTGTAGCCTGCTGATTATTCCCAGTGCATGTTGCTGATTATTTCCATTGCAGGCTGCTGATTATTCCCATTGCAGATGGCTGATTATTCCCATTGCAGGCTGCTGATTATTCCCATTGCAGGCTGTTGATTATTCTCATTGCAGGCGGCTGATTATTCCCATTGCAGGCTGTTGATTATTCTCATTGCAGGCTGTTGATTATTCTCATTGCAGGCTATTGATTATTCCCATTGCAGGCTGCTGATTATTCCCATTGCAGGCGGATGACTATTCCCATTGCAGGCGGATGATTATTCCCATACCCTGAACATTTATTTGAAATTAATCTTGAAATTGTTGGGATGAAATATGAACTTTTAAACATAAATTTCAAAGGAAGTGGCAAGTGTTATCTCAAAGTAACACATAAAAGGGATAACAATTACATTTATTATAACAACACAATTACAAACTTGTATTTACTTCTAAATGCTAATGGTCATCACATGTATCACTATTACAAGTGGCTCATATGTAATATAATGACACAAAGATAAAACAAGATTATTTTACTTCAATAAGTCTCTTTTGGTCAGCAAACATATTACAATTTGGATTTGTTAAAACAATTAATCACATCAAAGGT
The DNA here is from genome assembly GCA_032361325.1 of Lepetodrilus fucensis. Lineage (NCBI taxonomy): Eukaryota > Metazoa > Mollusca > Gastropoda > Lepetellida > Lepetodrilidae > Lepetodrilus > Lepetodrilus fucensis. Next base: position 15,399 of record JAUTBV010010794.1, on the reverse strand, counting down.
CATATAACAATTATTGAACAATGAATGAAACAAGTTAGAAAACATAAAATTGATAATACAATGTCAAAATAAACATTTAATTAGCAAAATTATGAATATTTCATAAAAAGTTCCAGACACCAAACTTGATAACATGTTCAATGTGTTCTGCTATTGACAAAGCGATTCGATCGTGAAAGGTGATCATCTGCCACAGTGGAGAGTGTACACAGAAGAAATTAACACGGGCTAGAGTATCGTCTGATATTTACAAGCGATGTTCCACTGGAGTTAATTATGAAAGGTACCTGTCCTGATATTTGCTTTGCGTGGATTGTGTTGAAAGATACAAGGAGTAATGATCCGTAATGATATTGGAATGGATTTTCCATCCATAGATGCATGGCTTTGACACACGCAGTCGCATGTTGGCGTTTCAAATTGTTCGAAAAACATATGTTCTTGATTCGTTGTACATACGTCGGACCAGATGTCCCGATAATAGAGAGAGTCGTGGGTGGGTGGAAAACAAAACAGACATGGAATTCTTTTAAAAAAATCATGATGATCTTTCACCATTTTCAATAAAGTTCCAACCAAATGTTTTTACATTTAATATTTCCCATGGAGAAAGATCAAAAGTAACATGTATACCATCTTGCCAATGTTGATGACAAACCACAATAATCTCAGGACAAATAAAAGATGAAATGTGAAACCAATATGGCTGTAATAATGTAGCATTTAAATATGGTTGATGTGGCAGACATTTTGAATTTTGTAACATGGAAATTGTCTTCCCGGGTGATCTTGGTTGGCCTGAAAATGTAGGCATTTCTTCTAGGAATTAGGATGAAAAGCATGAAAAGCTTAGAGATAGACTTTGTCCAGGGAGATCAATAGACATAAAACTGGGAAACAGCCAGAGAAACACCCGAAGAATGTGAATGACTTTACCCTGATCCAGGAACCTGGTATCAGAATGGCATTATCTAAATTGAAATATGTTCTACATGACCAGCATTGATAAAATCTTCATCAAATTCAACATCTTGAAAATTGGTCTTTCTATTGTCTAGACACGTTAATACTGGATGAAAATGTTATTACTTATTATATCTAAAGTAAACTGATGTTCATAGAAATTGTTCAACACATGTATAAGCATATGTCACGCAATTGTACAGCCATTCAGTATGTCATATACATGGTACTCGACCATTCAGCCAATCAGAGGTCAGAGACAGATGTCACTCAACCATGCAGCCAATCAGAGGTCATAGACACATGTCACTCAATCATACACCCAATCAGAGGTCATAGACACATCACTCAACCATGCAGACAATCAGAAATCATAGACACATGTCATTCAACTATGCACCCAATCAGAGGTCACCTTGTTGACAACGTTGGATGATAAATACCTGTAATCTTTGTATAGTCTAGACCTAGGAGACTATCATACCAAAAGAATAGTGGTTCTTCTACATAGGGTCTGCGAGTTCAATAGACTCAATCAACAAAATCAATTCTTCATCATCGTTGAGTAAACATGCACGAGTCCCTTACTTTGAACAGACTTGAATTGACCTCAATGAACGGAATGTTTTCTCCAAATTTGATCGTCTCAAATGAGATAAATATTCCTGCAGTGTTGGTAAACTTCAAATGACTGCTGATTTGCCCTTCATCTTCAGAAATAAAGTGATGGCTTCAATTTACATAAGCTGTGCCTTACGCTCAATAAGACGTTTGGTTTTGAAAGTAATTTAGAAGCACTTTATATCCTACTGTTAAAATGGCATAAATTTCAATAAAAAGTTAGGCCTTGCTCATAACATTCTCAATTGTTGGCTGTTTTCTTCACATATAGAATGGAAATCATTACTGTTTTTGCATTAGACAACAGATATAAATTATTATTCAGATGAGATGCCTTTCCATAGTGGTAGTCAATAAATGCTAATAATAAAATTATATGTTTCTTAATATTTACATTTTCATGCACATTTCAAAAACATAGATTCAGTAAATAGCTTTTATATATGATTTGTTTTGTCAATGTTGATAATGTTACTTTTTATGTTGGAAACAATGCATCATTTTATGCCACAAACCTTGGGGAAATAATCCAAATATATGTTATTAATGAATACCAACCTAGGTATGGTATTCGGTAATAAATGGTATGTCACATATGTATTATACATGTAGCGTAGCTAGATGCTACGCAAAAGGTTCTTGACCATCTGTCATTTATTACGTCAATGAGAAATGTAATAAAAGACTATCATATTTGTGATATATATTGATCCATATCACCTGTGTGTATATGTCTGCAATGTGTGTAATAATAGACATGTAACATGGCAGTGATAAGAGACAAACCCAGGAAGGTGTCAGCTGATATCAACATGTAATAAACAACACAGTAGATACTGCATGGTGAAATAGACGCACTGCATGGTGAAAGAAACATTGCATATTGAAATAGACATACTGCATAGTGAACTAGACACACTTCATGGTGAAATAGACACACATACTATAATATCTGATTCCTGGTAGGTGGTGGAACTGTGAAACGTTAGAATGCACTCCTAGAGTTGATATCAGCAGTACGCAATGAACGTGCAATGAACGTGCAATGAACGTGCAATGAATACGTAGACTTATTGCACCTGTGAAATATACAGGATGTACATGTAGAACTGATTACCCACTGATACAGAATTTATGAAAGTAATTGTTGGGTTCAGTACGTACACCATGGATTACTACTGTATTACACATGTTTCTTATCAGGCGATACAAGTAGCAATCATAGCTACAAATTATGCAACTTTAAATGGCTTTCAACATGCGCAATCGAAGGAATTAACAAAATAATTCTAAATGTAAATTTCTCGCTCATTAATATATTATATTGTATTATTTGAAAAAAATAACTTAAAATATAAATTACTTGCACAATTTCTATTGCCATAATGACAAATTAAAATATTTAGAAACATTTTTTCAGCAGCAATTCATGCAGCAATTCCACCTAATTAGATTTTCTTTACATCACAAAACATCAATATTGCATGAATGAAACATTTTAAAGTTCTACATCTAACAAACTCTTGAAAGCGCTTTTTAAATTTTAATATACGCATTATCGACTTCATTAGTCTAAATGATTTTGTTTTCAGAAATACCACACTTGTGTATCGTGTTTTTGTACTGCACGTTGAAGTATTGATCTGTACCACAGAAATAACCACGTGTGCATATGGCAAATTCGAGGAAACGCAATCTGGAAATAACGTTGTTTCGGGCAGGAATCATTATCATGGAACCGACATTAGTCTCGGTGTTGCATTTCTTCATGCAACACAGCCATCACACCCCAATAGCGCCCTGCTCTTGGAAACACACGAGTTAGCAGGTACAAAATGTTGATGCTCAATGAATAGGTACCGCATGGCTGAAAATTGACATCGGATTTGTTGACGGGAGTTACCCGCTTCCCTGGAATGACGACATTACGACGCAGTTTGTTTTTACCTGTAAGTGCTAGGCTAATAGTGAGGGTTGTAAGTAAGGTGATGTCTATTGGCTTGAGAAGGAAGTAAGCGTTTCAACAAGATAGTAACGGCCAATTACGAGAACATTGCTATCAACCGCAGCCATTACTAATGGTACCAACAGTACTAATGCAAATTCAGGGAGACAGTATGTGTTTTATGCTGTTCTATGGTATTTCAATGATGTTGGGTATTCTACTTAGTGTAGATACTCCATATTACCATGAAAAGATATGTAGTCAACCAGCAGAATTTGAACCCAGAATAATCTGTTTTGTAGTCTTACACTTTATCCACTGCACTAAAGGAAATCATACATAAAGATCAGAAATGAAGGAATTTGGCCCTGTTCCACAGAACAATTGTAGCATGACAAGAGTCGTAACTTCATGTTAACGTATCTGCATTATAACTCTCATAGTGCTACAATCATTCTGTACGAACAGGAGCTTGGATGGTCATGATAAACCAAAAACAATAACTTAGATCAATGGAAGTAGGTATATCAAAGTGTTTAAGAGTAATTTTCAAGATTAGTTCATTCATATCCAGGCTTGTCATCGTATACCAAGAAGAAACCTGCAACACCTGTAGCACTAAGCATAGTAGTAAACCTGTAAATACTGGTAAACCAAGGATAATGTTCTCAATATAATATGGCCATGTGGCCCTCATAACATTATGATGAAATAACCATATTATGTAACGATAACAGCACTATGACAATACAGAGACTTTCTGTACACATCTGAATGAACAGTTAGCTATCTAGCTCGTAAAAACAAAAATCGTATCCTCATCTCTCATCATTACAGTAAAAAGAAAACGTTTTCAAGTTCGTTTGGAATAAATGCCAAGGTGGTATTCTCAAAGACACAGCATAATGTCACACTTCTCGGCAGGTTATCTGGCAGCTGGTGTAGAGGCCAGGTAGGAATCTGGCCGGCCAATACCGCTGTGGTAATACCCGCGTAACAAACATCTACGTAAATATACCCCACGTAACAAACACCTACGTAAACATGCAGCAGCCAGGTGGATACTGAGACAAGCTTGGAGTTGCCTGCATTGTCAGATGTGCAATGAAATACAATGAAAGGTGGGGAAGCAATGCTACGGTTCTGGAGTTCTGGAGAATGAAGTGTCACAGAGAACAATAAAATAACCGCACAAATGTTCATGGACATCTGGTTTACAGAAGCTAGGGATTAGTTTGTTTTGTGTGTGCGAAAATGTCCATGATTTGGAGCTAATTCGATGTATTATGGCAACAGAAATATTGGGAAATCATGGGGGCTAATGTATGTAATACTCTTGTTTTAACCTACTCATTGCTAGAGGCAATCAGAAATGCCCAACTTGACAGTGATTCAAACTAATCTATATTGTGAGAAAGTTAGTGCAAAACAATATTAGACTCCTTGTCAAAGACATTTCATGGCAATTTGTTTCAATTTTCTTACATTTAAAAGAAATTGACATTTGAATGTCAATTTTTCAAAAAATGTAAAATAAAAATCCTAAAATAAGTCTAAAAAATTTGACACGAAATATCTAGGGATTTGAGTCACAAAACAGATGAAAATGACAGAACCGTCAAGAATCACTAAATATTTATAAGCTTACAGCGATTATGGTTATTAGCCTTTTAATGACAATGATGCAACAGAGTCATTACAACTGATGTTTTGAGAATACTTTTACTTTCATTAACCCATGGTATTCTACAAAAATCTACAATAACAAGTAGATATAATCTGATTATGTAAATAGACTTGTCTGAAAGCTTTGTGTCCCACGACCACTAAGTGCATGTCAAAGGTTACAGTTCATCGTTAATTTCCGGATCACACAACAGGATATGGATATATACGTGTGATATCGCGTGATATCGACTGTGCAGTGTGACTGGGTGTGATGTGGTGTGACAGAGTGTCACTCAAGGTGTACCAGATAACACTATAGGAAGTAATCTACTGCCCCAATGCCCCATCCTATTTCTATGGAAATTTGATCCATGGAAACCTTCCCTAGACTCTCTCTACTCCTAAACCCAGTTTCTCATTGTAATAGATCTACGTTTATCTGCATTCCCCCCCCCCCCACCCAGACTAGCGGTGTGCATACTCCGATAAATCAGTCTCTCGCTGAGGCTGCTCGAGTATCAACACAGATAAATTTGAATTATCAAGTTCGATGGATATAACAGAAAGATACAGAATATTTTTTTTAAATGTTTTACAAAAAAGATTATCTCAAAATATATAATATTATCTACATTTATCCTGTAATAATCTTTTCAATTTCATAATGTCAGTCATCCATATAACCATATAAAATAAGCACTTAAATTAATAATTGTTACAACTGATATCGAAAATGTTCATAGACATAGGAGGGTTTATACAATAGAGTGAATTTTTGTTTTCTGTCAAAGTGGGAATCTTTCACCCACACTTGCCGATTATAACTTATACATGTGTATACTAATATATATATGTCAAGATACTGTCATCATAGTATAGTAAACATTTCCAACACACTATCATATCTTAAATTCAAATAACTTCTGAAATGTATATATGGTCACAATAATATGATAATGATAAAAAGTTGGATTCAATGATAACTATTACATAACAAATACTGGTACATAACATAACAATCTTGATGAAGGCCCAGATCTTTGCCATAATGTTAAACCATTCAACCCCATATTTACCATATTCCATGTAGTACCTTGATCACAGGTATCACAGGTATCACAGGTATCACATACATCACATATATCAAAATACATCACGTGTACTCACCTCAGACGTGAATGTCTTTGGTTCTTCACTGTCCCACACAGTCAATATGTAATCCAAAACCATTTTGCTGAATAATAGTTCCGATAACTTTCAAATATTACTTTGTAGAGTACACACAACTAAGTACTGGTTCTCTACCACTGACTACATAAATATCATGAATATAAATATCAGTTATGAATACACATATCAGTCACAAATATAAATATCAGTCACAAAAAAGTATACATCCACATGAAATCCATGTTTTCATGAAGAAAACTTGGTAAAATCCGTAATACGTGAGAAAATTCCAGTGAGAAATGACGAGAAGAAAAATCCAAACGTGAAGTCAAGTCGAGCCCGACATTCGAACTGACAACTGTTGAGGCAGGTAGAACATTGTGAAAGCACCGTGATTCACAGACGTCTGAGTAATTGAGAAATAGGGGAAGTCCGTAAGCTTTCCCTCTACACACGCTTCAAACACTCTAGCACACGAGCTAGCCACAGCCAAAACACAGCTGTACCGAACTGGCACCGAGCCAATGCTACCTCGTAGCGACTCAGATAGAGGCTCTCTCTCTCACTCTCGGAGGGGTTAATTAATTGCCCCTCCGCTAGTTTGGAAATTGTCCGAAACCCCTCCGAGACTTCTGATCATGACGTAGAATATGTACAAATTCGGGATCATCCCGATGGAAGAAATGGTCCGAGTTGGAATAAAGATATTGGCAAGTGAGTTGAGATGAAGAGTTTTCTGATGTGCACACATCCGTGAAGTTATTACATAATGCAAGTCAGAGAAGCCAGAAGCTATACTGTAGGGAGAAGAATCCAAGCATTTTACTGTACGTCATATACCATGTCGGAATACATATACCATAGGGACAAAAGTTATACAATACATATAACTTTTTTTCCAGTATGCAATTCAGATAAATATTCCTGTGTGGTCAGAAATCAATAAAAGAAAAATACATTTACATTCAATTTCAACTACGAAAACTGATGGCATATTAAATACATATTTTTCTCGTAAACAAGTGTTATTGATTATTCCGTGTTAACACAGAAAGCTCAGATCGCAAAGATGGGCCAGTTATACATAATTGCATTTAATACGGAAGTGAATGCTACCGATTCGCCAATAATTTCTTCCTTGCAAATATAGTTTTTACGGAAAGTCTGTTTATACATCTAGTCCCTCGTGAGTGTTTTCTGTAAATAAGTGAGATATTATGTCACGTATCCTACTCCCCAGACACAATGCAGGAAGAATGATTTCAAGTCTTGGAGTGTTTAAGATAATATTGTTTTATACCGTGTTTATTTCTTCAGCTTTGTTTAACTATAAGATAATATCGGCAAATCGTGGGGGAAATTAAACACATCAAAAAGTTATGTAAGATAAGCTCCAGTATTGTGAATGACTCTCTTGTCCAAAGAGTTAAAGAAACAGTAATTTGATAAACAGGGAAAGATTACCTATACGAAAAGTTCTCACTACAATGATATGAACACCAACACGGTTAGTTTGTGTTTCAATTCATCAGCTACTGTTTTTCGGAGTATTGTATTTAATGACTAGATTCATATAGATTATTACAAAATAATACTTTTTCGATGGGCATTTGAGAACCATTTTTAAAGATTATTTCCATATGTAACTTTGACAATTATAAAACATAACTGTTGATGAGTGATGGCCTCTAAATGAATTCTACAAAGTTAAATTCAATACGATTTAAATGTTTGCCGCAAATCTTTTTATTCAAATGTGTTAACTTCCTGAACCATCCATCATCTTCAATTATTTAATAAAACAAATCTGCATTATTTTAATGATCATGAATTGAAGTGAAGAAGTCAGGACATTTCTTCAAGCCTTCTGGTTGATTACCATGATGATGTACCTGTCAAACACACAATATGTGAAAGAATCTTGAAAGCAACTCTAAATCCAATTTAAAAAAAAAATAGTAATAAATTAAAAATACAATCTGTAAAAATCATGGTAAAGATTCATGGATCCAATGATCTCCCAATCATGGTAAACCAATGATCTCCCAATCATGGTAAAGATTCATGGATCCAATGATCTCCCAACAGGTAAAGAAGTGAGGATGTTTCTGTTCATGTATCATAGACCAATACGCTATAAGTGAAATAATCTTGAAAGCGACTCTAAACTGCAATTTTTTATTTTTTTATTTTTTATTTAAAAAAATAAAATATTTATTTATTTAAAATTTTAAAAAGTTTTAAATTAAATTTTAAAAATCATGTTAAAAATTCATTGATCCTATGTTCCCTCCACAATTCACTCATCACGCAGTCATATTTATTATCTCCAGTCTACCAATGCCGCCGTGCCAATATAGATGCGGTCGTTTATCAAATCAAAACCAATCTGTACATAGACATCAGTTGAAGACTGACCACATGTGTAAACTATAAACCAGAACATCTTTTGTCTCTAGCATTCATCGGTCTTCAATGGACACAACTATGACTTCTGACCTTTCTGCTGTTGTTCTAGCATGTAGTCTGGGGTAGAACTGTCACTGGGACACAAGGGGTTAGGGAAAGGGGGGAGAGGGGCAGGAGGGAGGGAGGAGAGGGAAATTCTATGTGTATTGAGTATCGCCAGTTGTTTCCCCCACAAAACTCTCTTGCCACGCTTTTGATGAAGAGATAAGGACGTGGGCACCTAACCCGTTAAAATGTCAAACGCTAGGCCAAGAATATACAAGATTGTATCTGATAATGTATTAAACTATATCTATCTGTGTACAGTGAAACTGTTTACTCAGGAACAGCGGTGTTGTCTTGTAGAGAAACTGAAATACAACAATGTCTCATGTATTTTATTTTATTTAATTATAATTTATTTTAAATTCACAATATTAGAATGAATGATTCAAATGATTTAGAGTGCTTCTAGTGCATTGAATATCCCATAATACATGGGATAAAACCTGAATTCTATGACAGTGATACTCCGACAAATATACAGTGTATAAGCCAGTATTCATAGAATCATTTGCACATCCAAAAGCATTTTCATGAGATGTTGAGACACCAATATGGCAAAAATGCCCCATAATCAAGACGTTAAATCCTCATTCAAAAGTAGTACATATAGAATCAAATGAAAACTGAAATAGATACAGTCCAAGTATGGTTTTCATCAGCTTTTGTCCAGTGAGCAATACTGGGAGATTTTGGTCATTGAAAGTAATATTCTCGGTCAGTAACCTAAAATATCGGTATGTCCTCCAGACATGAACAAAATACCCTTAATACTGATACTCGCCAAAATAACCTGATACGATGACCAGTAAACAACATTTCCTGATCCATATGCACAAATGTAGTTCAACCATAGTTTAGGCTAAACTAGGTTTAAGCAACGAGTTGTACCATTGTCGGTATGATCCTTAAACTACGGTTTAACTAAACTACGTCTGTGCATCCGAAGCCTGGGATCTGCATGCAAAAAAAAGTCAGCTACTGCATGTCTAAGAGTTTTCGTACACATATACTGGTATCTTACAAATTTAATAAATATCCAGTACAGCATATAATAAATGTTTTCTGTAATAATTACCATCAAGGGAAGGTTATACTAAGAAGCATGGCATATTTTCTAGTAATCTTTTAATATGATAAAGATTTAGAATAAAACCCAGATTCCTGGCAATACATCTCTCACCACAATTAAAAATTAATTTGAGGTTTAGAAATCCCAACCATCACGTAATGGTAAACGAGGAATGGAATATTTCTCACGTGACCTCCAATTGTTCAAAGTCTCGGTAACAGATGCCCTGGCGACAATTAAACCCTCTTAAATTGTTTTCAATTGTTTGACAAAGAACATAGAACAGTAGCGCACACATGACCCAAAACAGTTCAAATCTATCGGCTTTCTTCATTAACATAAGTTCTGGCTATTCAAGACATGTTATAACAAATGCAAGGACATAAACAAATTTGAATGCCCCCCTAAGGGAAATTTATCCGGGAATTTTCATTATTTTCTCAAGTGTTAAGTGTATCTAAAGTGTTAAACGTATCTAAAGTGTTGTGCTTAAATCAGTGGGTGCATGAAATTCATCAATCAAACTGATCTCCTCAGAAAGAAAGGATGGATGAAAAAAAAAGGATTTAATTTATTTTCTAAATGATTTAGTTGCATAACCTTTGTCAGAAACTATATTTCTGATTTAACCATACCAATAAATCTGCTATGAAATTTGATGGCTGCTAATCATATTTAAATTTGCTATTTAAATTTGCATAAATAATATTTAAATTGGTCTTTAAATATATTAGTTTTAAAGTAGTATCAACTGAAATAAAATAAAAATTCTTTGGAAAAACATCTGACAGGAAGGTTTTTAATTTTATTATCTTACATAATTTTATGAAATGTTGCTGTCAATTTTATCATCAAACTGAGTTCGCTATAATTACAGACAAGGTTTTATCGCTTTCACATCTTCACAACTCTATGACATCATCATTATGCCATTTAACCGCAAAGGGTGGGACGTAATTATACCGAAACTTGAGAAGATTATCATCAGACAAATCGAAGCATTGATAACAAAACCATGTTATTTTTTTTAAGATAATATCTAGAATGTGGCCGTCCCTCCCATAAGCAAAATAGTTTTAGTATATTCAAGTAATTTATCAAACCAAATTCAAATCAACTATTGTGTATTATTTTTGTATTAAATATTTTGAATTATGTATTTTGTAATAACAAAATTGAAAGTTATGCCTTGCATGATATATTAAACATTACATTTTCCATTCATTCCGTTAACCCTCTCCCTGCTGGGTGAGGCACATACACTGCTCTTTGGGCCATCTCTGGTTGCTGACAGCATTGAGAGAGTTAAACTGTATTAACTTTAGCATGATGATTATGATACTGAAAAGGTTAATTCCATGACCAGCTAAAGATGAACATCATTGATAGTAAATTATTTCAACATGATACATTGTTGTAAGTTGGTTTGACTGTAATGCCTACAGCAGGTTATAGTTTTATGTAACTGACATCATAAATATCAAGTGATGTATGGAGGTGTACCAAGTATGACAAATATTAGATGCTATCTCCCAGGCCTGTCAATTTGCTATCTGTGCAGGTGTCGAAACTTTGGTAAAATTGGAACTTTTAAGATGTAAATTTCATTGTGGATAAAGATTTCTTTTGAAGTGAATTCTTTAAGAGAAGTATTATAGAAGATGCGATAATCTTTGTTTTGTCTTTATACTTGAAACATCTTGTTAAAATTTATCAGAACCAAGCATAACACATTCAATGTAATCTACTCTTACATAATATGTGTGCATATTTGACGTATGTGTTTGTATGAAATATTTTCTCTTAAGATCATACAACATACACAATTCAAATACATAAAACAAAGTTCTTAACTTCCCATATGTTAAGGATAAATCATTACTAATAATGCTTGGCCAATGTTTTTCAGTAATTCATTAAAAACAATTGGAAATTATTAACAATAATTATTCAATAATTTGGTATTAATTATGAATGGATATTTTTGTTAACAATGTAATAAAGACAATGTTTTAAAAAGCCAATTAGTACTTGAAGCACATGTATGTATTTGTATACATACATGTCTACTATATCTAACTATACAAATGTATGTACATGTGTGTACATATGGGTATATACCAATATTTTACAATTCACAATCTAATACTATTTCTGGTTGCTTGTTTAAAAAAAAAATTAAAATTGTTTTATCTAAAATAATAAATCATTCATGGTTTTCAACCATCGGAGTAATATATATTTGACTCCATCTGTTGAACTCTTCAGATAGAGAAGATTGACTTGTTTGACTTACTGTCCAATGTGTTGATGGTGAGACTCAGTGAAACTGTCTTCACCTCCTTCCAATAGAGAGTGGAGTATGGTCTGTCTATAGAGTGGACTATCGGTCTGTCTATCTATAGGCTGTCTTGTCTAGTCTGTCTATCTATAGTCTGTCTATCTATAGGTTGTCTAGTCTATCTGTCTGTCTATCTAACAGTCTGTCCGCCTGTATTTCTGTCTGCATTCCTGTCTATCTGACTCCACATCTGTCTGTTTGTTTATGGTACAGTGTCCAGAGTAGGTGTCTTGTCTGTCTGTTTGCCTACTTGTCTCAATATAGTGTGCATGCCTCTGTCTGTCCATCTCATATGTCTGTCTCTGTCTGTTTTCCTGCCTTTATAGTGTGGCTGTCTGTCTTTTTCTGCCACAATGTCCACAGTGTATGTCTGTGTGTATGTCTGTCTGCATGTCTGCCTGCCTGCATGTCTGTCTGTCTGTTTGCCTACTTGCCTCAATATAGTGTGCATGCCTCAGTCTGTCTGTCTCTGCCTCTAAACTGTGACTGCCTGTTTCTCTCTGCCACAATGTTCACAGTGTCTGTATGTGTCTGCTTATCTGTCTGTCTGTCTAGGTATTTTCTGCCTGTCTGTCTGCCTGCCTGCTCCAACAGTGTGAATGTCTGTCTGTTTGCCTGTTTGACTCTATATAATGTGTCTGCCTCTGTCTGCCTGCCTAATTGTTTCTATATATAATGTATGCCTATGTCTCTCTGTCGTTCTGTTTTCCTGTTTCTACATTGTACCTGTCTGTCTGCCTGCCTGTCTGCTTGCCTTTCTGTCTGCCTGTATGCCTCATCAAATGGCAAGTCCACAGAGATCAATTGTATAGATGTATCTCACATGGAAAAGATCTCCTGTCCTGCCTCATCGTTAACCTACAGGACAGATAGTCATCAGACCAGTAGCCACTGGAGAGTGATGCCATCTGACTCATCGTTAACCTACAGGACAGATAGTCATCAGACCAGTAGCCACTGGAGAGTGATGCCATCTGACTCAGACCCTAAGAGATTAGTATTTACAAAATAACACCATCAGCCAACATTTAAATATAAAATAGATCTGAAAATATAACTTGTTTCTGTTATAGTCTTAAGCAAGGAAAAGTTAATGATTACTGATTATTTTAATGTGCCATCAACTTGTGTGAGGAAGATTCAGATCGAGTTACTGTAAATCTTAAAGTTTTATTGAACTTAAAAACTTTATAAAGTATAATTAATTGATTTTGTTTGTGTTAAAGTTTCTTTCATCAGTAGTTTCCAATACTAGTATTCCTTACTGTAAATATGTAGACCTACACCTTTAATTCCTGTATTTATTCTGGTTGGTTACTAAAATCTATCATTATTATTATTATTTATTATTATTATTATTATCAATATTACTCTATTCCTGTCTATTACACAGAGTAGTGAGTACCACAAAGATCAAACTATTTCATTATGATTGCCTCTATGTTGTTAGTGTGTTGCCCTACAAAACCACATCTACAATGTTTTCATTCCTCGCTCGTTCACATTCCCTTGGGCAAGGAAGTCATTCCTTCGCCTCCTTCAGTATCCGCACATACAGTCGAAACAATTACGGAAAGTGGTATCGAAAAACCCCAAACCAAACAAGACTGTAATCAGCGGTGGAAACGTACATATTCTCTGATAACGACATCCTCCGCATACCGACCATCAGAAGCATTCAGAGAAGGCAGAAGAGATACTTATAATGCTAGGCACCCCGCAACACTTTCACACAGGGATCAAACAGTCAGTCCAGATCAACATCTGTGATCTGAACACCCCGAGGTGAGGACAAGTGCTACCTCCCACCAGGTAAACCCTCGTTAACCATTGTTTCCTCACCTGTGAATAAACAATGACTGCATCTCTGTGTCTCACTGCCTGTAACTACCACAGAATATGTAGTCTGAACATATGGTCTGAATATAATGGTCTAAATGTATGGTCTGAATGTATGGTCTGAAAGTATGGTCTGAACATATGGTCTAAATGTATGGTCTGAACATATGGTCTGAAAGTATGGTCTGAACATATGGTCTGAACATATGGTCTGAAAGTATGGTCTGAACATATGATATAAATGCATGGTCTGAATATTTGGTCTGAATGTATGGTCTGAACGTATGGTCTAAATGTATGGTCTGAACATATGGTCTGAAAGTATGGTCTGAACATATGATATAAATGCATGGTCTGAACATGGTCTGAATATATGCTCAATGTATGGTCTGAATGTATAATCTAAATGTATGGTCTGAACATATGGTCTGAATGTATAATTGTCTGAAAATATAATCTGAACATATCATCTGAATATATTACTTGAATGCATCATCTAAACATATTGTCGGGATGTATATCTGAACATGTCATCTGAAAATAAAATCTGAGTGTACGTATCATCTAAACATATTGTCTGAATGTATCATCTGAACATATTATCTGAACATATAATCTGATTGCATCATCTAAAGGTACCATCTGAAGGTATGGTTTGAATGTATTTGGTCTGAAACTATCATTTGAATGTAATGTCTGAACATAATGTATAAACATATAATCTGAAAATATGATCTAAACTACTACTAGAAATCGACTGATGTCTGGCTAAAGTGAATCTAGCTGAAGCAAGGTTATGAAAATTCAGGAGAATTTCTGATCTATCGGTTATTGGATCGTCGTTGGCCGACCAGATATAAATATATTTCAATATCTGGACCAGACCTTTATTAAAACCGGAAGCCATTGATCAGGTTCTGCACAATAAGTGTTTCAGTTGCCACTCTATCGTGGTATTATGGAGATGGTGCCATCAGCAGATAGTGACTAAATTCCTTCAGGCTCAGACAAGATTAAAGGACCAATCTCTCAGATTTTTGAAAAACGTAAATATATCACACACTCACAGGCTGGAACGTTTTGTTAGACTGCAATCGTTGGTGCCATTCAAAATGTGTACTTACCTGAAAAGAAAAGATACATGTTGTTAGGAAACTGTTATTGTGTAAAACAATGAAAACTTTGGGATATATAATATTTTTTTCTAATCATTTTTATTATAGACAAGCTGAATAAATAACAAAATCCTCTCTGAAAACTTGTGATGAA
>JAUTBV010010683.1:0-22410 GCA_032361325.1 Lepetodrilus fucensis | reverse complement strand
ATTATTAGGAGCCTCCCTGTACCCGGAAGTCAGTTTCACAATGAGGCTCCCGCCATTACTTTCCAGCCCTATACATGGAGTTTCTGCTTGTGCTGGATCTGGATCTGGATCTGTCATTTAAACATTTATTATTTTTGGAATTAGGGTTTAGAGTCGCTTTCTAGATTCTTTCACTAATAGCATGACTTGTCAGTTTAGGGCAGGAGGAAACCCACAACATCCGTAGTGCTGAATGTTGCAGTAAACCTGTGAGCACCAGCTGGTACTGACAAGACTAAGGATGATAACTGCATTGCCACTCTACAGACATCACATCCTATCAATATCGCATCAAAAAGGTAACTTTCACAAACATTGATGATGGGTCAAAATGTGTTTTGATCATAGATGCAAAATAATAGTGATCAGTAATTAGTAATTTATTTAGCAAATACAGAGCAATCTATTGGAACTTGGCCTCTTGCGTTACCGTTTGTTGTTAAAGACACAGCTCCTGTCTACTGTGCGTGGCACATTTATCCGGGGAAAAAAGAAATCGCTATTTTTTTGGTTGACAGTAAATAATAGACAACAAACTTAATGGTAGTTTTATAGCTACATGTTGCAACGTGAATCTTTCACCCATATGCAACGACTAGATAATAAAGTGCAGACAGTAAATCAGACAGTAGACTTTATACACTTTAATAATAGGCTTTATACTATATACAGTAGACAACAGACAGCATACGTTCAAACATCAACTGACAAAGTTAGGTGCCTCTCTAATATTGTACATGCTCATGACAATTTTTTTTACTGCAATTATCTTTCATTTTTCTAGAACCCGACACCGTGATACAAACCACGTCCTCCTGTTGAAATTCTTGAATACAAACGGAATTTTTCATGGCGGCAATGAAAAAAATCAAATTAAAATTGCCTGACAGCTTCCACAAAGAGTGGTAACAACCCACCAACGCTCTAAAATTCATACCTGTTTGCTAAAATCCAAAACGTCACATGCATATAGCATGTACAAAGTAGCGCTCAATACATTAAAAAATCCACCAGGTTACTGATATAAATATATTATATATATCTGGGCGAGTGCAACGTTTCGCAACGATATGACCATGGAACAGGATGTTAGTTATATTGCTGGATGGGGTAATGTTATCCACGCAAAGTTTGGGGATCACGTGTCAAGAACGAGAATCATGACACCACATCCACGTAAAATGTAAGGCCAAGACTACGTTATGTTAACTTTTGTATTGCTGGGTGCAACCAGAGATGCCCAAAAGATCAAGCAACTATGACTAATAACCCAACATTGTAAGGGTTAATCTGTTTTATGAGTCAAAGTTGTCACAATTTTTTTTTATCCAAGACTGAGTTGATATGAACATTTATATCTCTGTAGGAATCGTTCAGCCATTTACGTTACGATCCAAACAGATTGTATTTAAATTTCACCAGCTTCTTAAGAGTTCATTCTTAAACGATCAATTGCAATGACTTAATCTAATAGTTCACAATTGGATTAGTCTATATTATAAACACATTTCAATAATGGTGACCGGAAAATGTTTTTTTAAGAATTTCATACTTTGACGAGCTTCGTAAAAGGCCATATGACAAGTATTGTTATGGGTATCAAAGCTAGGTAATTTATTACATCTTCGGTATATTTACATCTGAAGTATTCACAATGATAACAACCCGCGATGATTTATCTAATCTTAGATCGTCAGTTGGTAAAAAGGACAGGGAGGTATCTGAAAAAACTCGATATTTGTGGGGTGGGGTAGGATTAGACAAATAGCAGGGTACAGAGAGTGTAAACAGATACAGTTCAACAGAATGGCCAAGGTGGGTAATTTCATAAGAATTTAGAGTTTTTTGATCCCTGCGTATGGATGTCAAGTACTGGTAATGTCGACATTTGTGGGGGACATTTGTATATAAGTGCTACTGTAGCCACAAATATTTCTTTTCACGTGTCAAAGGAACTCTGCAAAGTCTTACATCATCCTAAAAATATCTCTTTTCAATGAGAATATGTCTGGTCGCCTATGAAACTGGTCATTGTTATTTTATGTAAAGATACAGAGAGATAACGTGCGACAGAGGCATGTGATATACCTCGTACTAACATGTCGATGATATCTGCGCAAAGGTTCACATGATGCTGTAAAAATATATTTACTAAGACCAAATAATAAAAGACAATATTACAACTACCGTAGTTGATTGTAAAATACCTTTTCTTATTCACATATTGCAAACGATTTTATGGTTGGAGAAGGGAAAACAATTATTTTTGCTGGAACTGTTTTACAGGTTTTTACAAATAGAATGAACATTATGAGTCATTGTGACACCTGAGTTTCCTATAGTATTTCAATGAATTTACTTCAATTTACTGCTTAAAGTGGGAAGACCTACAGCAACCAGATGTTATGGTAAACTCCAATATAGTAATTTAGTAGTAAAATAATGTGTACTTTCTATCATGCGAACATGTAGCCTCAAGCCTGACTATCTACTATGTATGTAAGTATCTCTAAAGTCACAGTTACACATCAACTGTACTATTAACTTGATTAAGCATCTCTTCACCGGACACCTGGACATAGTAGTGACTATTAACGTCAAATATGGGCAAACAACAAAGGCTTCACAAGCTTTGGTCAAAGAAAATATAAACAGCACTTCAGCATTTTTTTCAAGACAAATCTAAATTTGCAAGGAATTAAAAACAACAAAAAGTGACCATGGTGTCATCTTGTGACATTAATTTAACAGGCAACAACACCTAATCTCATTGAAGTTCGTTTAATTAACCTTAGATGTCTCGATTTTCTCGGAAGAAAAGTAATATGTATACATATTTCTTTTATGTGTGTTCTGAGAAATTTAAATAAGTTTACTTTGAGGATAAAAGAAAAAAATCATGGGGTTAAAGAAAAATACATGAAGATAATTAATTTTATGAAATTGTTTCACCAGATTTACAATTGAAAAATTGAACTGCATTGAAAAGTGAAATTTTACGGACTATACTCCACAGCAAACCTATCTGTAAGTCCATAAATCACGTAAATACAAGACAAGCTTTGTCTTGCTTGCCAATCCACTTCTACACACTATTAATGTTACATATGTCACCATACCCAAGATAACCATCGCTAAAACAACATAGAAAGTCTACATTGCCACAGTAGCGATATCTGAAATGTCCGAGCCGCAGTTCGGTCTATATATATTCTCGGTCTGTCGTCTCAATATCCTGCCGATACTCCTAATCTCAATAAAATCCAAACAACAACTGGATGTTTGGTTTTGTTTCTCGGCTGAATAAGCCAGCAGTTAACAATGGGGGTTTACAGGCTACTGATCTAAGGAAATGGCACCAATGTCAAAAAGGCCTTATGATACTTATAGCCCACGTGGGATATCATGCCAGCCTGGGTCAATACGTCCCGTATCTTTGTCCTGGCTTTATATACCTGCTCTAAATGGGAACAATGCAGCTATGTTTAGACCATCAAGGGACCTCATTTAGCAGTAATGATTTTTGGTTTTCCATTCTTTAAATACCAAGAGTGGTATAAAAAGTTGGTATCATTGGCCTACTACCAAATTAACAGGCCGTAAACTAGATCCTGAGCTGATTTATGTATTTGCTTGCATAAACCTCCAATATTAGTAAGACTTCCATTTGAGGGGTTGTATACTGACCAAACTAAGAAATATGACATGAAGATATCAAACGTACAACATGAGAATATTTTTTTAATTGTCAAGTTTCTTATTTTGCTCAGTATATAAATGAGGAATACAAATACAGTGCAATTTAAAATCCTTCCCTAATAAAAATATTTGTACTGTACAGAAACCGTATCCTAATGACATTGTTTATCACAATAGCACGGTAATGATTTGCAAATACCTTAACACAATATTAAACCAATTATTCTTTCACTATGTCTTGTGTGTAAGAAGCTTAGAACAGTTGACTCGGTTTGCATGGTAAACCTCCATAATCAGGATTACATCAAAAACACAAGGCAATGTCTCATGGGGGTTTCATATCAATCAATCAATCAATCAATCGTCCTCTATGAAAATCACATTGTCTGAATCGAGCAATGAAAACTCACTGAAGAATCAACATTACCTTGACATAGATCCAGTATTAGAAGAATTGACGTTCATGGAATTAGCTCAATAAATGTGATATAAATATGGTGATCAGTGACAGGAAAACAGTACATTATTTTATACAAGTTTCTTAATGTCCTATTACAATTTTAATTCCGTACTTAACGTAAGAAAGACAACTATTTCATCTAACTCCTACAGGCAACCGTAGATGCCCTATAGCAGATGAATCCATCAGACAAAGTGAACCTACAATTTCTGGATAATTGGCAATCATATGCATTCACAAATACTACTTGTTGACAATTATCTTCATACAAGGAAAACACACTTTTAGATGGAACATGGAACCAACACCTGTATACAACAGGTGGTTTATACATCTGTATCTATTCCTAACACAAACTGCCTCGTATCTCAATATCAACACAGCCAATCACAGATCAGCTCTCTTACCCAGGTTTGGCTTTGTGCCTTTTTTTAAAATGGGTATGTTAAAAAGTACAAATGTGAAAAAAAACTGCGGATTGAGATTCGCAAGTATATTTCGATACATATCAATAGCGACCCAGCCAATCGCAGATCACCTCTTTACCCAGTGGTGGCAACGACCTTTTAAAATCCGGGGCTGTTAAAAAGCAGGAATGTGGAAAAACTGCGGATTGCGATTCGTGAGTATCACCTCGACTTTACATTCCGGTCTCGAGGGCTCATCATGACCACCCATATACAATACAACAAACTGTTGCCGAGATTCCTGCGGAGATTCCGACGGAAGCGTGCTAAATGCCTGTCCGGTGTTGGAAGGCCGACAAAGTTGGCCGAGGGATTAAGTGATGGTGGAGTTAGGGAGAGGGGGTCCATTGCAGTTTCTCGCTTTTCCCTTTCCATTCACACTGACAAATTAACAAAAAGCGGAGCATAATCTTTTGTTTAAAAAAAGATTTTTTTCTCTTTTTTTCTCACCAAAAGCAAGAAATTATTTATTGTTACATGTTGCAAGTAATTATGAGGACTAATCTGAGTGAATGTTGATAGAACTTAAAATATTTATATCATAACAGCATAAAATATGATGACTCACGTGGTCCTTGGACAGCAAATTTAATTCATTGTCATCATAAACATATTTGATTTCAAATTATTGAACCAAACCATCCATGAATTATGTACACACCATTG
This sequence comes from Lepetodrilus fucensis, assembly GCA_032361325.1. Taxonomy (NCBI): domain Eukaryota; kingdom Metazoa; phylum Mollusca; class Gastropoda; order Lepetellida; family Lepetodrilidae; genus Lepetodrilus; species Lepetodrilus fucensis. The sequence goes on along the minus strand of JAUTBV010010683.1, from coordinate 17,079 downwards.
GTGAAAATATGAAGGTAATATTTCATATTTGCATTGATCGAGGACACAATATCCTGATGTGCCAAGTGAGCTATTCAAAAGAAATGCCAGTAGCTTAGCAAACATGCATGACAATAAGTATTTACATGTACGCAAATGTAATATTCAAGTTTACTATGTAAACATTTTAATAGCAGAAAGTATTCCCCTTACTTATGTCTCGTTGTAAATATTGTATGCATCAGTATTTTTGTTAGCAACATCATTAGTATGGACATGCTTAGACCAACTCGACAGATCACAGTAGACGCAAATGAGGCCATAATCTCCAACTGAAAATCCCACTATTGTCATTGGCGGCCTAAACCGCATCCTCGAGGATTTGAATGGCGTCCAAACGACCTTCCATTCAAGGTCACGTCTTCCTTGGCAAGGGATGCGGCACACTTCTTTACAAGGGGCGATTCTACGACTCCATCTATTGAAGCGACGATGAGACCTTCATGCACAAACACTTGACAGTGATGATTTTCTCACAATGAAAACAGTCGACATTAGTGAAGAATGCCAGTTCAGGCGCATCAGATGGTATCTGGTCAATCCACGTCAAATAATGTCATCTCGAGATATCAAATAATGTCAATGTATTGTCATATTGAATATCAAATAATGTCAATGTCGAGATACCTCGATGGATATTGTTTTACCAGTAACTTCTCAATTACAACGGCCTATCTTGAGATATTTTTATCAATCTTGCTAATTTAGCAAACATTGAAAACAAAAACAAAATGTTAAATGTTTCAAGTTGTCACATTTCTTGAATAGAAAGTTCTGTATCAAGTACTACCAACAATGTTAATAGTACATACCAGTAAATTATGTATTTGACTTGACTTTGATGTTGTCACAAACACATCGTGGTTTCAGATTCATTTAACTGTGACCAAAGTAGATTACATCAACGGTTACATATATGCATATTGAGCAATAAACATATCCATGATTAAATTATTCAACAAACCTGATCATTTTACAATGGGATAATATTTCAAATAGTATACATTGACACCCATGCACTTGTTGTTTCTTCCTCTTTCGGCTATTAGTGTGAAACTCTATATACCTTTGAAAATTTAATTACTATTCTAGTACTTTTTAACCGACTTTGTGAAACTTTTTATATCTGAGAACTCTCTGATTAATCGGAGGCATGAAAATAATCCAAGTTTACAATTTACGGCTGTCAGGGTAATAGTATAGTATTAACATAAACCTGCAAACTATAATGAAAGTAGGTGTGAGGAAAATGTCATTAGGGCCACGGTTTGTGTGCAAATAAAGCAGAGTACTGAGAAGTTATTGAACATAGGTCTTTGTTCGAAACTCGAGGTCTTCGTCTCATCTACTCCCATACAGAGATATTGCTGACTTTCACACAACAGAACAAAATAACACGGTCAGCAAGTTTGCCATTTTCATTATGGTATCTCGGAGAAAGGCTGGCTGAATATACGTTGTTGGTTTTTTTTATCAAATAACCTTGAACGCTGAAACTACAAATAGTTTTTTTCATTCTTCCTCAAATCTTTGTCAAAACATGATAGTATTCAATTCAACGATCGCTGAATTCATATAAATGGAGTCCTACCCCACACCAAGGAGTAGCACAAGTCATTGACATGTCATACATGTACTTATAAGGTGGATATGTATTTTCTGATATGCATTTATAATATTTAATAAAATTGTTTCCAATAAATTGCTGCCAATGATATACTTTTGTGAGGAATTTAGTAAAATTTGATTTACAACACAGCAGGAATATTTCACCTATTATTATGTAACACAATGACAAGCTTGAGAAAATAAATATAAGGAAAATATGATTGCAAAATGTTTCATATTCATGTATTTTCAATCCAACAAAAACTTATATTGAAGTCAAAAGATAACATTTTTCTATCCCCAATAACATTTGCCATACATAATTTTTAGTTTAAACCGCTGCATAAAGTCGCATTTACACATGTATCGTAAACATGAAAATGGCTTAGCTCCCTTGTCGTAAACAAGGCGGCTTAGCGCATACACAAGTTTTCATGTTTGCAAACACATGCTGTGTCTCGAAAAAGACCGCGACACTTTAAAAGTCTCGATACTCGGGCGACATCCACAGTAGGATCTAACACAGGAAACATTGAAGCCGACAGATTTTAAACAATATTGTTTCAGAACTTCCTGTTTGTAGAAGATTGACTTCTGTCATAATTAGTGGAAATAGTTTATGTATGATAGGGGAAAATAGTCAAAATTCCAAAAATATACAATAAAAAAAATAAAAAAAATAAACTACTAGTATCATAAACTATTATCCATTTTAATAATTTTCAAAATCAATTCTTGTTCTAAAAATAATCTAATCAATCTTAGATTACTAATACAACTTAATAAAGAAAATAATTTTCAGATTAATATAACTTAATAAAATGCATAAATTGAATTTGGTAACTACGATTATCACGATTAGGGATCAAATACCTATCATCCACAACCCCTTAGGCATAACTTCAACATTGGGATCAGACAAGGGGACAATACTACACCCTCTCTCTTTACAGATTATTACGTAACACACCCTCAGAATCTGTTTCAATCTCCAGATTTCACTTAAGCAGCGGAAACCTCTTTGTAATTTGCACCCGAGAGGATTTTGGTAAGAACATACTTAGCTGGTGCTGGATCATCGAACCGGCAGAAAAAAGGGATTGTTTTGAATTGTTCGACACGACCCCTGTGTTTAAGAAGGCTCCTGTGATGTGAGGTTACGCCATGGGACGGAGAGGGTGATAGATCTCCAGACTGAAATAAGCTCCAGGACTGACTTCACAGGACTGAATCCTTTTGATCTGTCGGCTTTCTCGGAAAATCAAACTGTTTGAAGAATATACCTGGCTGGATTAGTCCTTTTAATTACAACCTAGAATGTAAACCGAGTTATATAACATTGCAGGAAACATGCCTTTAAAATACAGGTTTAAAATACAGCCAGAGTCTACATAAAAACCAACGAATATAACATTTAAAAATATAAAGAAATAAAAATAAAAAATACTATTTTCCTAATTAATAACACAACCGAGAAAATACTATTATCCTAAAAGCACCTTCAGGCAAATGAAATCTAAAAAATTATGCAAGACCAGACACTGTAACAGCTCCAGTTCCGGCCTTGTCGCCTGAGACTTGTTGGTTTTTCATTAGGAGTAGTTGCATGGCAAATGTCATCTGGAGGTTGGGTTGCGAGCCGGGTGTGATTCCCTCCTTGTGTTCATAGCATTTCTAACAGAACTACCACACATTCCCCACAAAAAGAAATTACTTTCACATTGTACAAAAGACGAAACTCTGAATCAAATAATTGTTGTTATACTTATTCAACAAAGTATTTTAACTTGAAAAGCATTTATACTAGAATGCTTGCAAAGTTATAACTCCCCACAACACTAACAAAAACCAACAATAGTCACATGAGCAAAAAAGGAAGAAATCATCTTTAACAACTTAATCACGTTTATCAGGTTTACGAGCCAACTGTTTTGAACATGCCACCATTTATTGCATTGTTGACACAAATGTTATTGACGGAATACCAAACCATGGGACAACAACATTCATTGACGCCTCCCTCTCTCTGTCGATAGATATCGCTCATTGTACAGACCCCATTACCTGGCAACGCATCTACAGTGCCACCACACTTAGTATGGTCGGCTGAGAGTGATTAATAGATGTCTTTTCCTACCTCTACACTGAAGAGCTACCTGGGAAAAGTACAATATTGTCTGTGACAATCACTGAGACCAACTACGGTCAATAGATGATTGATATATCCAGGTACAAATCGGTATATCTCTTAGACTACACACATGAGACACAGAATATAGGATCTATCGTGTTTGTAACGAAGCGGAAAAATACAAATATTTCTTTTCTCGTGTCAGACGTTTGGAATCTAATCAATTGATGTTTTGATCATTGCTAATATGTTCTTGATCTACACTCTACAGCCAGGAAATATTTTGTTTATCTTTTAAATATTTATTATTAAGTTAACATATTGTATCAGAAAAACTTGAAATCAAATGGTTTAGCTATTGTGCTAAATAATGTATATATACTTCAATACCTAAACTCCACCCCCACCACCCTCTCCAAGTGGTCCAAGATTCCACAACCACCAATCTCCACCCTAGTCACCGCTACAAACTATCACTATGCAAGTGTCGCATACACAACACTAATATTCTCGTTGCTAGATACATACGCAGCGGTTTGATAGATCTTCAACTGATCATTGTCTGCATGTATTCATAAATACCTACGTAACTCAACAACACTCAAGATGAACTCAGTTTGAACCACTGCACATTCGTACATGAGTCAGTAAGAGTTATATCCCTATCAGTAATAAAATATAATTTCTAAAATGCTAATACAAGTATCAGTATAAATTTAATATTTTGTCAACTTCAATGACGTAGTATACATGTTTTATTAGATATTTTTTTGTCTACCAGTATAAATATCTATGTATCTCAACAACGAATAAGATGACCCTTCTTCAACCCCTACAAAAAGGTACAGTTAAACCTGTAATAAAATTTAAATTCTAAAATGGTATTATAAGTACCTGTTGTAAATTAAATATTTTGACAATTTCAATGACATAACATTTCTTGAGTACATATTGTGGTGTTAAAATAGTCATTAGGAGGGTTTTCAAGATGGTCAAAACGTATGCCAATACATTTTTATTTGATCCCGTAAAATTTACTATCTATTGTACGAGGTTAGACTGTAACATGCGTAATAAACACCTACATAAACGAATAAATCTATCTTTACTTAACCTGCGTAAACCTTCTTCACACTTTCAATAATCAAGATGGAAAGTAATAAATCATGATAAGCAATCATAAATATATTTTGAAATTAATAAATGTTAATATTAATAATCATAAGTACAAAGCACTAAACCAATTCTAATCATAAACACAAGACATTTTAATTCAATATATAGATAATATATCTATTACAATTATGTAATAAAATTGTTGATAGATATTTGTAATATATTACAAAATATTCCTATTTAATCTCAATCTAACTCACTATTATGATATAATGTCCAATTAAAAACAAGCTCAATGCTGAACATTAATGAGAAAACACTATTTAGGAAAGGTCAGAGTTATTAGTTGGCAGTAGGAAAGTATCATATAACACGAAGAATGTGTATTTGAAAAGGTTAAAGAGATTTAATGCCGAAAAATATAACATTGCAGACTAGTGTAATCTGACCTATAAAAGACATACCGGTATATTTAATACAAATATATTGCGTAATCATACATCATAATTATAAAATATTCATTAAGAAATTCATCGACATATTTGTTTCAGTAAATTTGTCACAGTATTAATTTTAAAATTATTTATAAGTATTAGCAACTTTATCATAATATATAATCCAAATTACTTTCAATACACGACATGGTATCATCTACATCAATTTTAATATTGTGCTATTGATTCTGATTAATTCTTTAAATTATGTTAATGAAGATATTTTTGTTAGAAATTAATTCATACTGTTAAATCATTTGGCAATAGCCACTATACCATACCTGATTAAAGCATATCAGTACACCGATCAGTACACTGATCAGTACACCTATCAGTACACCTATCAGTACACCTATCAGTACACCTATCAGTACATCTATCAGTACACCTATCAGTACACTTATCAGTACACATATCTACACATATATCAGTATACCAATATGCCATTTGCATCTCGTTTGCAGCTCGTTTCAATCTGTAAGCCAATATCATGGACACGGATCATATTTCAGCCTGGTATGAAAAATAATCAGGAAAACGAATATGATCATAAAACCTCACACGCTCAGGCTGGGGTCAAGTGTCATGGAACTTCATAATTGATGCGTTCTTACAACTTTCAGGCAACTTTCAGGCGGTGCAATTTAGAAGTCGTTATTCGAGAGGTCCATTTATGATCTTGAATTATGAAAACATTGGAAATAATCTGGCGATGATTAGGTATTCATGGAAAGCAATATTGTATTCCTCATTAGCAGTGAAAAGATTCAATTTAATTGGTCGAAAATATGAGATGTTGACGTAAAAGAAATGACAACGTAGTAATTAACGTCAACAGGATATTATCTTCATTTTGTAATCGATGACATTACAACTTAAAGACATTTTTAGCTGATATTGGATACAACTATTTTATTCAAATTATGCATCTGTATTTCAAAATTGTTCAATTTAAATTTAGAAAGATATTTGCAAATGATCTTTTTGATTGTTTTTCGTCATCAATGGCAAAAACAAAATGTTGAATTACGGTAACAAAAATTTGGATCAATTACTAGTAACTGATAAATTTTAAATAACTCATTAATAATATTAATGTACACAAGATTTTTTTTTATGATGATTGCAGTGAGATATTTGATATTTGGATTTAATTTTTAATACAGAACAATCCCGATAGAACACATATTGGTTACCATTGTACTGGTACAGATATATTTTGAGCAGTCGGCCATCCAATACGTTCATACCTATTGCACCTCTCCCAAGTAGTAAACGAACAAAAATCCTGGAATTAAGCCAGCCATATTTTTTAAATGGCCCAATATGAACTTCATGTTTGAGAATAACACTAGCATTCCTAAAATATTACATCCTTCATGAAAGTTTAATAACTTTTTGAAATTTTCATTTATTTAAAAATTATAAATTAAATAAAATGGAAACTATTATGAAAGATAGCATTAGATATTAATATTGAACATGAATGAACATAGTGAGTGAGTGATTATGGAGTTTAACGTCGCTGTGGGAATCTCTCGCCCATTGGCAGCAATGTTCAATAAAGAAATACCTTTAGATTCAATCATTGTCTTCATATCACATTCTGTCATTCATTGAAAACAAAGTTATTGGTTTGTTTTTTTGCACTAGTGGATACTTTTTCAACACCAGTGGAGCCAAATATTATGTGTAAGGGGAAAATAACAAGAAAAAACCCAAAACAGGATAAACGTTTTATAAAATTACAGTGTCCTCCTATTTGCAAGCACTGAAGCAACCCTCTGACAACACAATGTCCGTATCTGACGCACCAGCATCAGTTCTGATGGAGCGATGTATATCTCAAAGTTCCCTACCTCCGTTTATACATGGTTTAACCCAGAACATCCAGACCATTGGAGCGTGAAGCCTACAGGGGAAAAGCCAGTCAAGTCATTGGAGCACGATTACAGAGTGTTACCCTCTAGATATAAATCTGGGACATGTTTGTTCCACAATACATCCCTAGTAATTAGCTTGGATATATTTGTCCATTTACAAGTTTACCATGTTTACGGTGCATAAGGTCATAACCATCGATATCACTGTTGATTATGGAGAATTGAGTAATATTAAACTTGAAGAAAACCTTTTAAACACAACATTTCGACATGTGACATGAATACTTGAAATAGTTCTACTATTATAAATAAATGTATCTCTTTACATTTTTACATTATTAATACATGTAGCGTGGTTTCAATTATAAAATTTAATCATTTTCAATATCCATTAATTTATGAAAACATAATTTTATAAAAACAGCTTGTCATGTTCGTCTTGGGACATAATATCTCAGCTTTCATTTAAAAGAACATTATACTGATAGATTTGTATCAAGCAATTTATACACAACATGTCAAAACCAGTTTATACACCCATAAATGCTTTTAAAATGATCTTGTAATGCATAGATTTAGATAAAACGTCCGACATACTCCAAACTCGAAAACCTGTCATCTGATTATCTGAACTAGTTGACCCAATTAGCCCTACCAGCCAGAGTGGCATTGATTGGTTAATATAGGAATACCTGGCTACAGGTAAAAATCGTTACTCGTCTCGAGGGAGACCCTCCAATGCTGGCTAGTTATGCTGAAGCTTCATCGACAGCAAATTTAATTCTAAATACACCACAGCATACAAAGGATAGTCAGACGTATTGATAGAGTTGTTCGACAGGTGAAAATCTCTGTAGCGTGATGCAGTGATGCGTCGACACTATTTATTTATTTAATAAAATACCTATTTCATCATTTACTTAATACGTTGTCCATTATTTACTAATAAAATATCTATTTCATTCATTATTAATTACTTATTTATTTATTTATTAAAATAATTTAATTATTTTCGCCAGCTAATCTATTTATAATAATTACATGCTAAATTATGCATATCTTATAATATGTTCAATTGCCTTAATAAATGCTTTGACATTCAACTACTAACTGTTCAAACATATTTTTTTTTAATTAATAAATAACTTTATACACTTAAATGTGAAAATACACATCACCGTAAATGCTTTGAATTCAATTAATATTTTATCTAACCAGGACATGTAACAGGGCTCAACAGATTAGCCGATATTCCGACTAAAAATACACAAATTCCTCTACCCTCCAGCCAGCATACCTGCATACGTAAACGAAGAAAACAGCATTCAATCAAGGAGAGTTCAAAGGATATAAATTACCGTACACCGTGAACAAAGACATTGGACAACTCAATGACCAGCTCATCAGATGAATCCATTACCTACATAGATTTAAAACCATGTCGTGTTCAGCAAACAGCTACGTCATTACATCAATGCCGTATTTCAGTGCTGAGTTGAATTAGCCTTCTCGTTCTGGTTGATCTGGGGGTAACGTCAGTGCGATGGTATTGTGCGACGTAAATCAACTTTGTATTTACTGGAGTGAATTCTTAAATTCACCTTGAAACTCTATTATCGTCGACAAAGACATATCTGTTGCGATTTGAACGTAAGGCAAGGTAGAAAGGTATGACCCGTTGGGTATGCATGTCACAGTAACTATTGAATAAGAATCTAAAGCACATTGATAACTGTTAGTAACCTAGTAACTTAATGGTGTTCGACATTTCCATGGGACAAACTTCTGTTATCAAAAGAAGCCGAGTAATTTTACTATAGATAATGCACATTGAAATATTGATCATTTAAATTAACATGTCACAGCTTGAATTTTATAGTTTTCAAAACAGTTCTGAAGTATCCTTCATCATTGAAACTTCAAATTTTCATACAAAAAAATTCATACAAATATTTTAATTATCTTTCTTCAAAATACAGAACATTATCAATAAATATGAAGAAATATATAAACGATTTATTAATAATTTTTCAATATGGAATACAATCTGATAAGAACTAAGCCATACTCTAGAAATGCTGGACAATTTGAAAGAGCAGATTAACGTATTACGGTATACAAGGTTGACGATATCAGGTACAAAACATGGTTATTAAGTGGGGGGAAATTCCTACAAGTGACACCCAATACGCACTACACCACTCCGCAGACATAAGCAGACAAGCCAAGTGTCATTGGACCCGAATCATCGAATATGGTGGTGATATAGGGTGGCACAGGAGAAAGTGGAGCCAATCTAAACAGATCAAGCCCATGTGCACACAAACAGTATTGAATCCACCACGGAAACGAGCCTCAAATACCCAATAGATCAGTTGCGAACGAGCACGTACAATGGACTGCCATTGATAGACTTGGGGTCTTAGCTCTGCGGTATATGCGCGAGAGCTGTTGTTTAAGTACGACACCAGGTGGGGGCAAGATTTTTACCTGTCCCGCGCTATTGTGACACAGGTATCCAGGAATTGCGGGATATACCTGTTGGAGATACCCTATTCTCGTCCGCCGTATTTTATGGCCGTTGTTATTGATTATATCCGGATATACGAACTGTGTCATGGGGACAATATATCGACAGTAAAACGACGATATAATTAATCGCATTATTGAGAAACTGTGTCAAAATATGCAACGTGCAATATCATAAAATATGCACTTTGGTCTTTCCCAATAAAATGTTACTTTGATCGCAAATCTCTTTATGGAGTTGATAGTATTGGATTATCACTGTTTAACCCCCATGTGTAGTTCATTGTGAATGTGAATGAAGGTAGGGTCCTATTTAATCCTGTATTGAGAGTTTACAGAAATATATATGCAATTAATCGCACTAAATGTAATGCCACATTGAATCTGCAGCTGTGTAGTATCAAGTACATTAAAAAAATATACGGTAATCCAAGTTCTGAACATAAACTTCATCAACATTCAACAGTTTGAATTTTGAATTTCAGTCGAGATAAATTACCAAGATAAAATATTCACGAAAAACTTGAAACGTCAAACAAGCAAGGATTGATTTGTTTGTGGGACGTAATTAAACTTGTGTATATTTACTTTGTCACCGCAAAGGTGACAATTATGTCCTAGTTACATGCTAGGACGCTAGGACACCTTTTGTTCGGCAAGGCAGCATGGACTTACAGCGATGTAGTAATGGACGCTGACATCCAATCGCACGCTTTGTAATGGGTGCCTCATGTATTGGGTTGCATGTTGAGTAGTGTCATGGACATTGTGTTTTGTCAGAGGTGTTGGAGAAATGATATCAGAAGTGAAAGTAATATGATGTGACCATTGAACGCAATATGGAAACAAGACCTTTCTCTTCAGAACACTACCTCTGTCCTCAGAATATAAACAATTGTTGTTTCATTAATTAGTGAATGTATAGCCATTATACATGCAAGTTTTATTATGCTTCATTAAAATTTGAATATTTGTCATATTGCAATGAAAAGCATTTTGTATAAAATATATGAACAAATTCCAACTGATTGTTTACAAATAAATTCAAATCAAATACTTTATAAAAAAGATATTAAAATATTGTGATTGTCTTGTTTCCATATTAAAAATGATAATTAAACTAGTTCCTACCTGAACATGGCGAGTTTTTGGCCTGCTTCCTCCAATCTCAATGGCGTAGACCGTCACATCGATGAATTCTGGTAAAATTTCCCTATCCAGTATCTGAGCTGTTGAGATCAAACCGGTACTCCTTTGAATTTCAAACAGACGTCCAACAGATCCAGAAATTGTGGTAATATAAAACTCCACGGAATGCCCAGACTGCCTGGTAGTGGCATCTACCTGAACCACACTCGTACCCTTCGCCAAGTTCTCCGTGACAGTCCCGGCATACGAACGCTCCAAGAACACCGGTCCATCGTTGGAAGGCGACGTCACGATGACAGTGAATTTCATTTCGGTAGACTTACTCACGCGACCGTGATCCCTGGCTCGAAGGGAAATAGAATATTTCAGCGACGAACTCGGAAGTTGCTTCAAGAGATTTACCTGCCCGGTTGACGACACTGAAAACAGAGAAGCGTCTCCCGATATCATCGTAACAGTCACCTGTCCGTTTACATTCTGGTCAGGATCCTTCGTGGTGACGCTGGCGATGACGCCGCTCGTGGTCGTGGAGACAACGGGGATGGTATTGGGGAACAAAAACATCGGCGCATTGTCGTTGACATCGGTGATGGTAATGGTGACCGTCCTGGTGGTGTACAGCCTCATTCTGATATCAGCTGCCTGGTCTGTGGCCATGACGGTGATATGATACATAGCCTCCTTTTCTCTGTCCACGGACTTATCGAGGTAGATGTCGCCAGTGTTTTGACCGATACTGAAGTGGTTGCCCACGGGCTCCTGTTTGATGATGCTGTAGCGGATCTCCCCGTTCTGTCCTGAATCCGCATCCATGGCATTAACTCTGACCACTGTCTTCCCCACAGCAGAATCCTCTGGCATCGACGAGGACAACGTTCCTTCGACAAACGTGGGCGCGTTGTCGTTGACATCGAGGACGTTGATGACGAACTGGGTGGAGTTTGAGAGGCTTGGCTGACCAGCATCGGAAACCACTATCGTTAGAGTGTATTTCTTCGTCCTCTCGTAGTTCAGAGGCTTGTTGAGGTAGAGCTTGCCAGTGTGTCTGTCCAGCTTGAAATAGTGTTCGAGGTTTCCCTGCGAGATCTCGAAGAACAGGATTGCGTTGTTGGAGATGTCGTTGTCGTCTGCCGTGAAGTTGGCCACGAGTTCTCCCGGCAGACCTGCTTCAGATATGCTGGTCTGCCGTGGATGGTTGACGAATCTTGGGGCGTTGTCATTGGCATCTGCGACTGTGACGTAAAGTGTCGCTGTCGCGCTCAGCTGGTTGCTCGCATCCACAGAATCCGTGGCCAGGACGATCAGGTTGTAGTGGTCCTGCGTCTCTCTGTCCAGCTGTCCGATCAGAGACACCAGTCCCGTGGTTTCATCAATCTTGAAATGTTTCTTTGCGTTCCCGGTCAAGAACGTGTAAGATATTGCCCCGTTCTCCCCGATATCCTCATCTGTGGCTGTAACGACTGTGATTCGTGCTCCTGTCTTGGCATCCTCCACTACGGTGCTGGTGTAGATATGCCTCGAGAACACAGGAGGACTGTCATTGTCATCTGTGACGTGAACTCTCACCACAGCATTTTCGCTTAGTCTCTTTAGTCCGTTGTCAGTGGCAGTGACCTCAAATGCGTAGAAACTTCTCCCCACCGACTTCTGAAGGCTCTCTCGGTCAAAGGATCTCAGCGTGACGATTCCACCTGTTTGAACATCAATGCTGAAATTCTTCTGGTCGGCCGCCACGGAGAATATGATCTCAGAGTTTCGGCCGATGTCGGCATCTGTGGCTCTCACTGCTCCGACGAAGGTCCTCAGGGGCATGTTCTCTCGCACATGGAAGTCATAGGTCTTGTTGCTGAACACGGGCCGGTTGTCGTTGGTATCCAGAATGTGAAACGTAATATTAGTCACGGAGCTCCTTGGTTCGACTCCTCGGTCGCTGACGGTCACAGCCAAAGAATAGATGTCCCTCTCTTCGCGATCAAGTCCATGTGCAACGTACAGAGTCCCATCAGGAAAAATCCCAAACTTTCGTTCCAGATTCCCTCGGGTGATGTTGTACACAAGCTGCCCATTTCGTCCCTCGTCTTCATCGAAAGCGATGAGTTGAAATATCGGCTGATTAACGGGCTTGGATTCATAGATTGATCTTTCGTACTGGCTGCTATGGAAGACCGGATTGTGGTCGTTGACGTCTTGTACATGGACCATGACCATGGTCATAGCAGACAGCTGTGGTGTTCCAGCATCGGTGGCCGTTACGATCAGAGTTTGACTCTTTCTGCGTTTCGGAAGTCTGTCGAGAGGCTTATTGAGATAGATCACGCCAGTGTCTGGCTTTATCATGAAGACACCGTTGGACGTCGACGTCATCGTGTACGACAGTCTGGAATTGGCTCTGAAGTCGGGATCTCTAGCTTCGGCATGGTATATGTTCCTCCCCGTCGGCCAATTCTCGAGAACAGAGACTTCAAATCCATTGTCAACAAACTCTGGTTTATTGTCGTTGATGTCGGTGACTTCGATTTTAACAGGGACATCCCGGAATCGCGATCCGGAACTTGCAATGACGTTGAGGTGGTACTCATGTTGGACCTCTCTGTCCACCTTCTTGACCGCACGGATGTGACCAATCCGGTCGATGCTGAACACTCCATACGGGTCGCCCCTAGTGATGGCGTATGTTATCGAAGCCCCATCTGAAGTGGCCTTCACATTTCCCACACTCCTGCTGACCGGTATCTGATTGTCTCTGTCCTCTTCTATTGAAAACATGTACTTCTGGTTGAGAAACACCGGAGCTATGTCCTGAACGCTGGCAACGGTGACCTGGACTCGAGCGTCAGGGGAGGCCATCTTTCCGCCTCCGTCGGTCGCTCGGATCGTCAGAACGTACGGCTGAACTCGCTTGTCCAGCTGTCTCGTTGTTCTGATCCAGCCCGTAGATGCCTCCAAGGTGAAGCTGTTGTAGCTGCTGCCTAGAAAGCTGTATGTCACCTTCCTGTTGATGCCCTCATCAGGATCAGCCGCGGAGACCTGCACGATGTTGGAACCGGGAGGTTGGGTCTCCAGGATGCTGCTGAAGTACAACTGGGGTCGGAATGTCGGCGAGTTGTCGTTGACATCGTCCAAGTTCAGGATCACAGTCGCCGTGGACGAAAGAGACGGATTTCCGCCATCTCTGGCTATGACTAGCAGAGTGTATCGGGCAACTGTCTCTCGGTCCAGTCTCTTGGTTGTTGTGATACTCCCAGTGACGGGGTCAATTTGGAATGTGTTTGGGTAGATCTGGTTAATTCTCTGGTGGAACCGGTACCTCACTGTTCCGTTGACGCCTTCATCTCCGTCCACAGCTACAAGGCTCACGATGGTGGTACCTGTTGGAATATCTTCCGATTTTTCCAAGACGTATTCTGTCTTGTTGAATGTAGGAACAATGTCGTTTTCGTCGAGAATATTAACGATCAGCGTGGTGTAATTTTGGAACGTCTGTGCTCCTCCGTCTTGAGCCGAGATATTCATGACGACCTGGGCGGTCCGCTCGTGATCGATAGTATCCTGGGTGGTCACCAACCCTGTCATGGAGTCGATCCTAAACCAGTTGAGATAATTTCCGGAGATTATGGAATACGTCAAAGCGGAATTGAGTCCGGAGTCCTCGTCAGAAGCTATAACACTGGCGACGAAGCTTCCAGGTAGTTCCAGCTCGCTCATGTCGACTCTGTATTCGTGTTTCTCAAATACTGGAGCGTGGTCGTTCGCGTCACTGATGTAGATGACAAGATGGGCGATGGCATGACGCTGTGGGTTTCCGTGGTCCACGGCCCTAACACTGAGGTTGTAAATCGCCACACGTTCTCGATCCAAATTTCCAATTACGCTGATCAAATTCAGATCGACTTCAGGAGTTTTGATAGAGAATAGCTTGAAATGTCCGAGTTCGTTCCCACCGATTATGCTAAGGGATGTTTGACCGTTTTCGCCCAAATCTGCGTCGCTGACGCTAATCGAAGCTACATTCTGACCGCTCTTTACGTTCTCATCGACAGTGGAGAAGTCTTTGGTCATATCGGGCAGATGGGTGAACGTGATGACAGGGTCATGGTCATTCTCATCCTGTATGACGACGGTGAGATACGCGTGACCCGACAGAGATGGCGACCCTCGATCTGCGGCTTCGATGGTGATGAGACAGCTGTTTGGGATACACTTGGACGCTGACCGCGAACATCTCTGGCATGATCTCAGTGGCGTCCGCAACGTCCTAATCACACCGGTGCGTTCTTCGATCATGAACTGGTCGTCGTTGTCATCGTTAATGCTGTAGACTATCTCAGAATTTAATCCTTTGTCCAGATCTGTCGCATGAACGATGCTAACCTGCGTGTCGATAGGAACACTCTCGTTGACTGTCGCTTCAAATACACTGGGATTGAACGTCGGGTAATAATCGTTGGTATCTGTAATAGTCACGTCAACTGTAAGGTATCCACGAAGTTTGGGATTTCCGTTGTCACTAGCCGAAATATTCAACTGATAAAAGTCTTTAGTTTCACGATCTAACGTACCACTTACGCCCAGATACATAAGCAGTGTTTCCGTACTCGGCGGAATTAACCGGAACTTATTTTCCGAGTTTCCGGATATAATTTCATAACTGTCGATAGTTCCATTTTCACCTTTATCTAAATCTGTTGCAGTGTTTAGAAGTATCTGAAAGCCTTCCTTCGAATTTTCCGGCACAATTGTACTCCAAGCCCTTTCAGAAAAGACAGGTTTGTTGTCATTTATATCTAAAACCATAACATAGACTTCAATGGAAGTTGTCGGACTGTTATTTGATGATGCGATAACTCCCAGATGAATGACATCACGCTTTAAACTTTCCCTGTCAAGAATTTGAGAAGTTTTGATATTGCCCGTGGAACTTTCTAAAGAGAAATATGGCGAAGACTCTAATAAACGATACGAGTATCCAGGTAAGGTATTGATTTTGCCTACCACTGTTCCAACCGGCAAGCCTTCAGCAACAGTAAACTGTATTCGTCCCGGTCCCTGTCCCGTTTGACGTGAGAATTTTACCAGGAATTGTAATATTATTAAACACACAACATGATATGGAGGTTTGAACATGGACCTAACCAGACGTGATTTCGTCGAGGCCATGTTTTAGCTTGTTGCTCGCACGGGTGTTGAGCGAACGCTCGTTGTGTTGCATACACACCTGAGACCGCCGTCAAGCGAAAGCTTCACAAATCAGCTGGTTATCTTACCAAACTCGACCCCCATTTCCTTAGCTACCATCATCCACGGGATTCAGTGGTCAAACACTGGCCTAACTTGTACATGACGTCGCGGAAACACTGCGATGGCAACTCATACTCATAAAGTATCCACAATCCAGGTGCGCGTACCGCGTCTGTCACAACTCTTTCCCTGTCCCGTGTCCCTAGTGCTTGAACAAGCGGCCGAGAAAATATATCCTCTCTCTCTGTCTCGTTCTCTTTAGCACACCTTTACTCTTCTCGGCCCTCTCGTAGAATCACAAGTCACACAAACATGTGGAATCCATAGTACGTATTCCAAGTTAAGTTATTGTTATCATGATTCCACTTGTTCATATACACAAAATCATAGAGGGTTATTCCTCTGTCCCTCTTTGAACGTAGTTCTCCCACGGTAGCGAATGCGTGCACTAGGTGGTGACGTCAGAAAGCTCCGCCTCTCTCGCTATTGATTGACATCGTCTCGGCTGGATTGATACTCTGCTGTGGGGATAAGCCACGCCCAGAGTTACCTGACTACTTACTACTTTTCCAGCTATTACACCACACCAGACAGTTTTAAAATCAATAACTTGTGTAACTTATCTACCAAAGAACATGATATGAAGATAACAAAAATACGTTCATCAGCTGGTTATTCCAGCATTAGTAAAAAAACACACATTCACACTCAATTGTGTGTGTGTGTGTGTGTTTGTTTGTGCGCGCGTGTGTGTAATAAAGAGAGAGAGAAATAAAATAAAAAGATAGATGAGTTTATTATTAGTTATCCATTTATCACATTCTGCAGTATAAGTAATAATATTATATATACACCTTTATTTATGTTTAAACAGGCCGCTCAACACCACCCA
>JAUTBV010010572.1:0-19269 GCA_032361325.1 Lepetodrilus fucensis | reverse complement strand
ACTTGTACATACTTTGGCTAGATTTGGACTGACAGACTTTGGCTGGACTTGTACAAACACTTTGACTAGATTTGGACAGACATTGGCTGGACTTGTACATACTTTGGCTAGATTTGGACTGACAGACTTTGGCTGGACTTGTACAAACACTTTGACTAGATTTGGACTGACAGACTTTGGCTGGACTTGTACAAACACTTTGGCTAGATTTGGACTGACAGACTTTCACCTGACTTTGATAGGATAGAATATGCCTGAACTTGGACAGACTTTGGCTGGATTTGGACTGACTTTACCTTGCAGGCAAACTTTGGATAGACTTTGGCTGGATTTGGATATACTTTGGCTGGATTTGGGCAGAATTATGGCTGAACATGGAAAGACAGATGTTGGCCAAACTTAGATTTAGATAGACTTTGGCTTGACTTGGACAAACAAACTTCTGCTGGACTTTGGAGTGACTTTAGCTGGACTAACAGCCATATTTTGGATAGACTTTGATTTGGATAGACCTTAACACTGGACTTGGACTGACTTTATTTTGCTGGGTTTGAACAGACACTTTAGCCAGACTTATTTTACTGTTGACACTGAATCCATATTTCAATGTAAGTACTTCAAGGTTTGATATTAAGCCCTGACAACATATCTATGTCCAGCCATCCATAACATTCTTATGCTGTATTATGTTTCAGACTGCCATGTTTTACTAATAGCTGGGGAACCTATTGGAGAGGCAGTTGTACAACATGGACCTTTTGTCATGAACACTCAGGCTGAAATAGAACAGGTAACATAAGGCTGCATCATTATGGAGTACTCCGCTAAAGAATGTCACCAATTCTCAAAAAAGTGTTCTTACGATCTTCTTGTCTAAGAACATTTGTAACATTTTCATAGCCCTACTTTATGAATCTTCAAGAACCTTTCGAGAATAGGCTCCCTGCTTTATATTATTCAATGAAACGTGATTAACCCTCTCCATGCTAGTCGCAAATGGGTGAAAGATTCCTGCAGTGACGTTAAACTCCATATTCACTGAAGATGCAGTGAAGAGCAGTGTCTGTGCATTATCCAGCAGGGAGAGGATTAATTCCTGGCTTTTTATATTTGATTCTTGAATGAGTGACAGTGATGTACAATATACTTATGTTCACAGATATTTCTGTGTGTTATCTTATGTTCTTTGTTACAGGCAATAGAAGACTACAAAGCTGGAAAATTGGGTGAAATTCCTGGCAAAGAAGACAGATTCAGACAGACTGAAGCAGCTAAAGCTATGCAAAAGAAAAACAGCGCAACATAAACAGACAGACAGGCAGGCAGCCAGCCTTGCAGATATTATTGAATTCCCAGCTTGCTTAAGAGGAAGTTGTGTTGGTTGTGATTCCCGTTCATGTTTTCCCTGATTAGTGAACCTTCGAATAACCGGACACCTATATTGTAACAAAATTCAATGGATTATAAATTCTCTGGGTTGCAGAAAAACGTGCAGTATATTTGCAGTTTATGACAGATTTATATAAGCATTATGGAACAATATAACTAACACATTGATAACCATCTCTCTGCTGATTAGACACAGGCACTGCTCTTTAGGACATCTCTGGTTGCCTACAGCATTGAGAGAGTTAAATGAGAGTGACCGGATTATTGTGGGTTCGCTGTAGATACTATATCCTAGGAGAATCAAACCTGGCATCGTCTCTGTGACACTATCCTTTGTACTAATTATCCTAACTTTGTCATGGAAACAACCAGGTCTAGGATCATATAAGTGTAAACTTCACATCTAAGTGAAGGATTTTAATAAGTGCTCCTAGTGTCATAACTTTCATATGCATCTGTCTAATCATAGACACAGCATTGACATCATATAGTGACACCACGTGTTAGCATCATGCATTAACATATTAGATTGACACTATTTAGTCACAGACATCATAGATTGACATCATAGTGACACCATGCATTGATGTCATAGATTGTCATCATGGTGACACCATGTGTTAACATCATATATTGACAACATTTAATGAGTATTGACACTATCTATTGATGTCATAGACTGACATATGTTGACATCATAGAGTGGCACCATTTAGTGACAATATGCTATTAATGTCATATATTGACACCATATTGTGACACCATGCATTGACATAATAGATTGACACTATTTAGTGACATACATCATAGATTGACACAATAGTGACACCATGTATTGACATCATAGATTGACATGACATAGTCACACCATTCATTGACATCATAGATTGACACCATATTGTGACACCATGTGTTGATGCCAAGTGTTGACACGACTCCAAGGTGTCACAGGAGATTCAAGGACAATTTTGAATTATGACACGCTCAAACTCTAATCATTGTGTCCAATTTGCAAGTTGGCTACCTGTGATTGACAATTAACATTTTGCACATGTAGACATAAGCTCAAATCAACAATTGTAATATAATGGTTTCCGATGTAAAAAAAAAATCATGTTTCAAAAATATTTTCCTATTTGTTATTTGTCCAATTTGTATGGACATATCTGGGGTCTAGCTATTTATACATCGTTCATGTACAGACTTGATTTTATATATTTATATACAAATTGTATATTAAATTATTAAGAAAACGTTGACAATGCAGAAATAATGTATTTTACACAGACGTGTTTTTCGTTCATGAATGTTATTAAATCTACCTCTGAATATGAAGTGTCTCCATGTCAAACCATATATGGGAATATACATCTTTTAAGAAGTTGTTGCACAGTGGTTATCTACCCGTCTATATATTGCTACTAGAGGGCCTATAACAAAATAAGAAAATGTTTCCCCATCTCCATTTCAAATGTTATGTTATTGTCAATATTAAAAGTTTAAAATTGAAAACTTGCCTCATTAACTATGCAGAACAATTGCTATTTAGAAATCGGTGACCATAGAAAACGATGGGAAAACAACAGTGTAATAGGTTATAAAACACAGTTATAGAAGTCATTAATATAATACCAAATTAATGATTGTATTTACATGTGACGTTATACCCACTGTCTACTGCATTAATACTAATTATTATAATAATAATAATAATGTTAACATTTATATTGCACAAAATTCACGCTATTTCTGGCCATTCATACTCCTCGCTTCATGACATCATAATGGGTTGTAGATTACTGTTAAGAAGTCACGGACTGACCAATTACATTTTCTTAAACGATCTAGCATAATGAACAAGAAGGTGGAACAAACTGAAGTAATCTCTTGTACATGACCCTATGGTCAATATTAATATATGTATGTATACATGTAATGCAAGCAATATTATTTGTATATGTTAAAAGTAAAAACATTGTGTTGGTTTTTGTGTGCCTCCAACAGTGTATGTGAGGTGAGAAGGACATGTATATGATATTTATTTATTTATTCAATGTGACTGTTTGACCACATATTTTTACCCTTTTCACTGCACAGACAACAAGTGCATTTAATAATGTTTATATCTATAAAATGCATTGACCAATGTTTTAATAACTTATAAGTGTTTGTGTAACTTTAAAGTTATTGTTATACCCTCTAGTACTATATGTCATCATTTCTATAACATGTTTACATTATACTATTTACATTAATATTATATTAATCAGGAAATGGACAATATACTTGTCCGTCAATAGGGAGAATTAGTCTCGTCGGGGTCATTTCCGGTGACAGGTATCCGGTGATGCCTCATAGGAGATACATGTATCTCATTAAATGCATGCCAATCAGTGTTACCGGTATGTTTAATTAAAATCAATACGGCATGGATTGAAAATGGAACAGTAAGCTTTGATAAAAACATTGCATTGACTTAAAACACAAACATATATTTACACCGTACATCATCTACATTATGCGTTGTTGCTAGTGATCATGTGTTTTGCTGGATATATTATTTACCCAATGTTGTTTTTTTATGTTTTATTTAAATACTAGTAGTTCCAATGCAATATTTATGCAATATATATTGCAGGTTATATTTTGTTTCTAGTATACTATACCCCTGTACATTTGTTTATATAAACAATTTTATTTGTCAACTTGTTCTTGTGTTTTCAATTTATCACCAGGTATAGCTTGCATGGTACACTTTTTATTTATTTAAAACAAATTTAATTGGGGTTTAAAGCCGCTTTCAAGATTCTTTCATTTATATCACAGCTTGTCAATTTATGGCAGGGGGAAACCCGCAACATCCATAGCGCTGAATGTTGCAGTAAATTTTCGAGCAGTACAGATGGCACATCCGATCAATATTGTGTCAGAAAGGTAACTTTGTTTCATAAACATTGATTTGATGTGGGATTTGAACTTTAGGCTACTTGGAACATTTGGCTCTGACGCCGACATTATATCATTGCACTAACACTAGCACTGAGGTCATAAGTACTGTACTTTGTTTAACCCAGTTATTAATCCCAGTTAAAGCTTTATTAGGTAACCAGTTGCTTTCACCAATGTTTCCCAATGATGTGACATGCATAATGCATCTGTAGCTAGGTATGATATGAGATGATCCTACTGCTCTCAGTCAGCGGGCTTAACCCTTTGGCTGTCGATAGAATAAAGATGCTCCTATATTATTGGGCACTCAAGATATTTAGTAATATTTACTCTAGAATTTTACTCCTCTTTTATCAATATTTTACTGATGCGGTAGTAAAATCTGCTTGAGCATAACCCGGAAGTAACTGTTAAGGTCAAACAAAAACTGGACGAGTTCATTCAAGCAGTAACCACAGCGGGGTAGTAGAACAAACTGCGGTGTTTGTTTGATTATGGCTCCAGTGGCTGGTTATTGGGGAGAAGTAACATCAACCATTGACTGGTGTGAAGACAACTATGTGGTTCTTCCATTTATCGCAGAGTTCTGTGAGTGATCGTCAGCACCAAAATACTATTTTACGTACTGGAAGCATTTGGGTACTGATTGCCTACCTTTAGGGGGTGTCAGGTTCAAACATGAATGATGAAGTCTTGTCAAAATTGTTAAAATATTCTTATGCATTACCAAAAGTTGCATCTGTTTTCTAATGTTATAATCATACTTTTTTAAATTAAATTAAATTATATATTAATAGTAATTGCATTGTTTATCAACAGGTTATGTTATTCTACAGTCATATGCATGCATTTCATCATAAAATAGGTGTATTAAATTTCCTATGGCTATGACTAAGTGTACTTTAAATATAAACAAAACATGTATATACTCATCCAAATTTATATGGATGTCATTATCGTTAGTCAAATTAATTGAAAAATGCATTATCATTATGACCAGTAGCTATGGCCTACATGATAATGATGGTATATTATTTTGATTTTAATTTTGAAGTTAACTGTTCACGGATACCAGATTTTGTTATATATTAAAGCTGATGTATGGTTTTCAGGGAACACAATCAGCAACATTATGATGATCATCCCTCCGTTCATTGGGGCGGTGCTGGTATACAGACAGAAAATGGAATCTCCCATCTTTTGGTGCCATGTTGGACTCTTGTGTGAGTAGAGAGTGAAAATGTATTCTCGACAAAATTACCATCCAGCATGACAAACGATGGCACCCTTAATCATTACAGAACACATTTAGAATCTCGAAAAATTATTATTTTATTTTGAGACAATATAAATATTAATTTGAAACTGTAAGTGGTACCAGTGTCATCTTGCAGTAGGCTACCAGAATTAAATGATCATGAACCTCTCGCTGGATTAGACACAGGTACTGCTCTTTCGGGCATCTCCGGTTTCCTTCAGCATGGAAAGGGTTACCGGTAATCAAGCAGGCAAAATTAAATAACGTTATAGGTACATGTATATGATTGCACATTTCGATTATGCTGATTAATCTAAATTTCGAGCCATTAATATATGTAAACCATCATTGCATGTGTTTGTACTGACAATCCAATTTCATTGGTTGACTGTCCTATGAGTCCTGAATGTAATTAGTACCACAAGGGCGCGAGGATGGAATTATGCAAGGTAGTTGTTCTTGAGTGCAAGTTTCCATTCCAGATTATTCCCGCTGTCATGTTAAGAAATATTTCACTCACTATTCCAGATCATGCATAACATAAATGAGTATTCATTGTTGACTCTGTGATTATTCATTGATGTCTGATGTTTCAGCGGTGGGTATTGGATCATGGATGTTCCACATGACTCTCTTGTACAGCATGCAAGTAAGTGTCTGCACCACACCCCTCTCCTTGTGCAGCCAGGAAGTTACCCCACATTTCTAGTATAATTAGCTCAACTTGGCCCTGAGATCACTAAACATTTTAGTATAATTTCATGCTCAATATAAAATTGGGGCATGGCAGAGTTTTTGTCAAGAATGTTATTAAATGTATTTTCATCACAATTTTCATCATTATTTCTAGTGGTGTATCGCTATACTGTATTATTGCTTAATTCTTATTATGATATTAATTAGACTACGAAGATATATATGATGTTTTTGCTGTTCACAGCTTCTCGATGAACTGCCTATGATCTGGGGTTCCATACCACTTATATATGCATAGTAAGTTGACATTTCCTTACATCAAATACATATAATAAAATTATAAACAAAAGGAAAAAATTAACTGTTCATTGTTTTTTTTATTCCCACCACAATAAATACTAAAATTTACCCTATCTTCATTTCCTTGCAAAATGTAATTATAATTACAGAAGAAGATGAATTTGATGATTTTATTAACCCTCTCCATGCTGAAGGCAACCAGAGATGCTCTAATGAACTGCGCTTTTGTCTATTCCAGCAGAAATAGGATTAATCCAACAATATTTATGCTATTCCTATAAATCTATACACGTAATCAAACCTATGTTGCTTGTTTCAGCGCCACAGTATCCAGTCCACCGAAGCACACCAACGTGCCACTGCTAGCTGGGCTAATCCTATACACCCTAATAGTCACAGTGGTAAGTCTGTCATAGGGGGACAAGTGGCAGCGCAATGGTGGGACAGGTGGTAGAACATTGGACTTTGGAGTGAAAGGTTTTCGGCTTCAAATCCCGTCCCAGGAGCATGTAGCATCAATGTTCGCTGACTAGACTGGCAATGCAGTTATCATCCTTGGTCTGTCAGTACCAGCCGGTGCTCGCAGGTTTACTGCAATGTTCAGTGCTATGGATAATTGCAGGTTTCTTCCTGCCCTAAACTGACAAGCCGTGATATAAGTGAAATAATTAAAGTGACTCATACACCAAAATCAAACTTGTAGAGCTGATGATCCTGCACCACATAGCGTGATTGATTCCTTCCAAATGACCCGCTATCGATAAATATGCTCATTTTAAGTCGTACCAGTAGATTACTGAATGTACATATCTGGACTGCATACCTGGTATAATGTAAAATTCATTTTGACATATTATTTGATATCCTAGAGTTGATCATATGTAGTTTTACCACAACTTGTACAAGTTACTACCGTACTATAATACATTTAATCAGGCATCAACTAGGTAAAAGTACCTTCTGAAGAATATTTATATATTTTATGTCTGCTTCAATCAACACCCTCAATGGAAATGTAGATCTTCGTGGATGTAATATTTCGGGACCCACCAATGAAAACTGGCATCGGAAACGGTAAAACAGTCATATGACCATTATATATCTATACTCAAGTAACTGCTCCATTCTACACAGCGAGACTGAAAATGTAAATTCTACATCATTCTCCGTAAAAACTGCTTCATTCAGGGCCCGTATTCTCAAAGCTTCTTAGCTAAGAACCTCTTACGAAGTTTCGAGAATACAATGTGTGATGTCTGCATCATGTTGCAAATTCTGTGTTTTTGTCTTAGGAAGACAATTTACAGACTGGTGAATAATGCATAATTTACATTTTCAGTTACTCATTATGTAGAACTATTCAAACTACATGTTGAGTGTTTAAGTCATACCACTTCTTATGTCAATTTTTAATGGCAAGCCTGCATCTGGTTGTCGCAATCTGTTTCACACCACATGAAGTCAACAGCCCTAGCCCTGGAATTATAAAACCTTTCTTTGAGTACGATTTCATGCTCAACTCAAAGGTTTCTTCACAAATCACCATATAAAATCTGAGCTTAAGCATGAAATCATACTCGAAGGGGCTGCTCCTTTCTAGCTGTTCTGTCTGGATCAATACTGCACAATGTAACTGTGCATGTCTCGAACAGAAAGTACAGGCATGTCTCGAACAGAAAGTACAGACAGAACAGCTAGAAAGGAGCAGCCCAAAAGGGTATCGTAATCTCGGAGCCTGAAATTGCATAGGTAGATGCAGTGTTCGAAATTACCGCCGGAAACTTACTTCCCCGAATAATGATACAAATAACAAATGTTTAGAAAAAAACATGAATTTCTACTGGCCCTTAAGATACATTTAGCATCGGGAAAAATGGCCGGGCCAGCAGTAATTTCGAACATTGGGTAGATGTCAAAATTGACTGAATATATACAAAAGAAAAAACCAGACTGGGTCGTATTCAATATCATTTACTCCTTTGTGTTCTTCATATAAACAAAGCAGACCAACAAGTTTAGGAAAAACAATATGCAAAATGTCCAGTGTACTCAAATACAGTTCTTCCAACTTGGTGGATAAAGAGCCTGTAATCATAGGACTAGACCATCCTGGGAAGAACAGACTGTAGTTTGACGTACATCTCAAGAAGATATTGCACAAAATATATCAAAATCATACAGCATAACATACAGAATACACATGTAATATCTACCAACAAGAATCAAGGTTGTTGTAATGGTTTAAGAAAATCTAATCAATACTATTGAATATCATTATTAATATTTTAAAATGCAGGATTTATGAATATTTGATGAATGATTATAGGTAGCCTGACACTGAGTTTGTGGAACTTTTCTGAGTACGATTCCATGCTCAACTCTATTCTAATTCTATTCATAAAACATCATGCAAATTTTGAGCTTGAGCATGAAAATTGTACTTTAACCCTCAATCTGCTGGATTAGACAAAGATACTGCTCTTTATGGCATCTCCACTTGCCTCCAGCATGTTGAGGGTTAAAGGTTCCATAATCTCAGAGCCTGGGGGTCACTAAAATATGTGAAAACATGATTGGACCTAAAATTAATAAAGATGATATATTGGACCTAAAATTAATGTATCACTAAATGAAATATAGACCGATTGAGTAAATTATGAAGCACTAAACATAACTGTGATGTAATGAAATTAGGTTTAAATGGGAATGGCTTAAAAAGTCAAAGCTTATGCAAATGAAATCATGACTGCATGTTTGAATAAAAATAATAAAATTTGCTAACAAGATCCTTGTGAGGAGTTGATCTCGACTGAATGACTATTAAACACTCAATTAAATTCTAAATACAAGCAGGTTACATTACAATGCCATAATTTAACAGCAAGTTTAATACAAAAGCTAGTTCAGTTGATTGTCTAGGCCAATGTTGATAAATAGGTATACCGTACATATGTTTTTTTGTCACCTTTGTTTCAAAATGTTTTTATAATTATTATCAACAAAATTCTATGCTAACATTTTTCAAGGTTGACAAATAAATGGTCTTTAAATTAAATGTAAAATGTGATCATTTTGAGAGTACACATTTGTTACAATATTAATTTCTGAAGAAATGGTCTCCTGTTTGATGAAAGGGTGATATCGAGGCCTAAATTAAGGTTTACATCATTTCCAGCCATAGCAAAATCATGACATAAAGCCCTGATTTATGCCAGGCCCTGAGATTATGAAACTTTTCTGAGTACGTTTTTGTGCTCAACTCGCATGCTAAGAGTCTTGGGCTATGACATCACATGACGTTTTATGAACAAAATTCTGAGTTGAGTATGAACTCATACTCAGAAAAGTTTCGTAATCTCGGGGTCTGGTCTACAGTATAACCCCTTTGTGAGATGCAAGTCAAATGCAACATACCACACTGGATCATGTCATGTGATAATTTTCTATTCCAGTACAGTCCAAAACTTGTTTACAGACAGATGGCAATAGATCGCACAATGTATACGAATTAAGCATCAATGACATGTGTTAACTTATTACCTGTAACAAAAGGCTCATTATTATGGTACACATAGCTAATTCGGACCAGTTTTGCATAAATCTACATGAGAAATTACATCATTCTATAACCAGTCATCAAAATAACGTTCTGTAAACTGCAAGTGATTATGGAACCGTTTAGTGTGCTTGCAGGATTTTTATTGTCAATATAACAGCAATGATTTATTCATAAACGTAATAGTTTGGGTAGTGACTATAACTCTATACGAATCTGACCACCTCTATGCAAATCCAACCACTACTACCAATATTTCAATTATCAGAAAACCTCCATGAAATTTGGCCCCGAGAATATTTCTAAAATATATTTCTAAAAACAACGCTATTTCCATGTTGTCATAATTAGCCTGGTGGTTCGTACCCTACGTACATTGAACAGTGATAATATCATATGACTATCATTAACCAGTGTAAATGGGTATATCATCCGATACTATTACAAACAGACTAGAATTCGCTTACGTTGTAATAACTGTGTGGGTATTAATACCACCCAAAATATGGAGATTAACATTCTGAATACAATCACTAGTATAGTATATATCTATTTACACAACAGCCTATATTGTGGACCTGCTGTAAACAATAGGTTATAACGCTAGGGTAGCAGAACAATGCATCCAATAGAATTTACAAGGTTTGTTATATACCGGTAATCACGCATTACAATGCAATACAATATTTGTTATGTAATCATACGTTACAATGTAATACCAGTTTGTTATGTAATAATGTATTAGAATGTAATACCAGTTATGTAATATTTTAATGCAATCATGCATTACAATGTAATACAATGTTTAATGTAATCATGCATTATAATGTAAAACCAGTTTGTTATGTAATCATGCATTCGTTACAATGTAATACAGTGCACCCTCGCTATAACGCCCTTCAGTGCACCGCGGATTCGGCTATAAAGCGGGGTCTAACGTGGACCACATTTTTAAAAAAGAAATTTAAAAAAAAAATTTTTTTTTAAAAATAAAAAATAAAAATGGGGTCCATGTTAGACCCCGCTTTATAGCCGAATCCGCGGTGCACTGAAGGGCGTTATAGCGAGGGTGCACTGTACCAGTTTGTTATGTAATCATGCATAATAATTAAGAAACAATATTGTGACAGCTGTATAAAGTTCAGCATATTAGACACATTTATTAATATATTATATCAGAAACCCTGATCCTTTTCAATTTCATTTCAATAATTGAATCGACGACAAACCAACCTCAAATGACATACGATCGTGGGCATGAACACAGTACGTACAAATCGAGCCATACATACATTCATGGTATCAAGATAGCTGAAGCTAAATCATATATACATATACTGATACTGTATTACACAGGTTCATATTTTTAATTGTCCTTGTATATGTTACAAAGAATTACAATAATAAGGACAACTGACATAACATCAACTATAGTACTGGCACATGTACAAATACTGTAGACACATCATTCATGTAGTGTAAACATGGTAAACACATGATTCATGTAGTGTAAACATATCATTTATGGATACGGCTCGCATGCAGCACAAACATCCCCAATACATCGTAGCATGTAAACTTTCATGCAAAGAATGCTTTCAATATCAGAACTACTGGCCAAATGTACGCCCCAGACTTAATTCCAAAAAAAACTGCACTTTTGTAAAAGATACTTTTTATCTGAAATTATGCCCAGGGCTTAAGTTGGGAACGACCTATCATTATATCTATGTCATGCACAAATTCATACACCGACCCATGCAGATACAGCATAAGGGAAGCAACTCTGTTTAGCACATGGGTGACAACTTTAATATGAAATCTTGATATTTAAGCACAAGTTTTAATATGGAAAGATGTTTCATTTCTATATGGCCAAGTGCCTAGTGTTGGCATATATAGCGCAAGGGAGTATTTTACAGGTGCTTCAGTTGCCTGAAAAAAAGAAATCTCGACCACTAAAATACCATCAATTAACTTTAGAAGAATCTCAGACGATGACAAATATCACTAGCATCCTGGGTCTTGTTCCACGGAATAACCATAGCGCTACGTGAGTCGTAACTTCAGAGCATTAGCAGTCGTAAGTCCATTGCACTACCAGAGTCGTAAGTCCATAGCGCTACACGTGTCATAACTCGCTGTTAAAAGAGATTT
Organism: Lepetodrilus fucensis; assembly: GCA_032361325.1. Lineage (NCBI taxonomy): Eukaryota > Metazoa > Mollusca > Gastropoda > Lepetellida > Lepetodrilidae > Lepetodrilus > Lepetodrilus fucensis. The sequence continues at coordinate 6,964 of JAUTBV010010572.1, read as the reverse complement.
ACGACTCTCATAGATCCGTGGCTGTTCGGTAGATCCGAGTTCCCAGTTCAGATGTACCTCCCATACATTCAATGAGAAAATCACAGCACTAAGGGAGACAAGTAGACGTTCACGATCACAGCCTACGCCACAACATACTTCAGACTCGGTCTCGCACGGGCGCTGCTTTAGACGACGTGGGACTCTTGGTCGGAGATTTCGGACTTTTCACCGGCGAGTGGAGTTTCTCGCGGACCCACTCGATGGCGTGCACCATGCGCTTGAGGTGGCGGCTGTCGGCGCTGGTGATCTTGTTGAGATCTGCCTCCTGTAGACTCAGAAGCAGCTGAATCGTACAGCAGCCTTTCTCGTACAGACTGTCAATGTACATAGGGAGGCCGATCGACACGAAGAAATCCTCGATGGAAGCGATTTTCAGGTCCACTGCGTTGCTGCAGCTCTCCGACAGTTTCTCATTTGGAACCTGTGGATGTAAAAGGTTTACGTTATAGAATACTGAGGACATAATAACAAACATTTTATAAGCAATCTAGACTATAGGTTAACACTGTGTGTTGGATATGATGGTAGTATGTGTGTGCATACATGTGCATGTCTGTAAGTATGTATGTGTGTGTGTGTGTGTGTGTGTGTGTGCATGTCTCTGCATGTGTGTAAGTATGTGTGTGTGTGTGTGTGCGTGCGTGCGTATGTGTGTGTAAGTATGTATGTATGTGTGTGTGCATGTGTGTAAGTATGTATGTGTGTGTGTGTGCATGTCTGTGCATGTGTGTAAGTATGTGTGTGTGTGTGCATGTGTGTAAGTATGTATGTGTGTGTGTGTGCATGTCTGTGCATGTGTGTAAGTATGTGTGTAAGTATGTATGTGTGTGCATGTCTGTGCATGTGTGTAAGTATGTGTGTGTGTGTGTGTGTGTGCATGTGTGTAAGTATGTATGTGTGTGTGTGTGCATGTCTGTGCATGTGTGTAAGTAAGTATGTGTGTAAGTATGTGCGCGCATGCGTATGTGTGTGTATGTGTGTAAGTATGTATGTGTGTGTGTGTGTGTATGTGTACGCGTGTGTGTGCGTGCATGTAGTTAATGTGTCAATGCATTGTGTGTGTGAGTGTTTAGCACAGCTACCAAGATGTATTGCTCAAACTCTTGCTACATTCCATATAGGGGCAACATGGCCCCCCCTGCCCCCTCACACATTAGCCAGACACTCTAGCCACGACACTCTAGCCACGACACTCTAGCCACGCCCCAGAGGAAGACTTACAGAGTTGCGCTGGTGGCTCTGAAGATGGTACAGCCGGACCTGCTCCAGGACAAGGGCAACGCTGTCAATGCCCTGTCGGAGCTCCTCTGCATACCTCTGTATGAGCAGCGGGGGGATCGCGCACTCTCCCAGCTGAAACACAGACAACGGCGTCATCAACTAGTGTTCATAAGAACATAATGTGGCATCAATCTTTTGTCACATGAAATAACCTATTTTGTTCTACAGATCATCCTCTCACACCAGGGTTACTTTATTACACTCAGGACTCACTGCATAGTACCGAGGTGTGAACGTAATTAAAGGTACCCCTTGTGTTGCGAGGATGTCTACAGATATACTTTGAAATAAAAAAATATATTGTACAAATTTGGAACAGAAAATAATAACAATCCATAATTTGTGTGAGTGAGTGAATATGGAGTTTAACGTTGCTGCAGGAATCTTTCACCCATTTGGGAAATGCTAATCTGAAATAATCCGTCGGACTGGACACAGGGATCTTCATCATACATCCCCTCACAAATAAATAGAACCATCCAATGGAAAACACATATCCTCATCAACTACACCCTAGAAATAATCCATTAACCCTCTCCCTCCTGGGGCCAACCTGAGATGCCTTGAATAGCAGTGGCATATGCCTAATCCAGCAGGGAGAGGGTTAAACGGGAAACACTGCAGCTTACCTCGGACGAGTATGGCTCCTCGCTAAGGTCGATCTTCTCTGCGCTGAGCTTGGTGGACACGAGCGGTATGAGCGACCGACTGACCCGCTTGATGGTCACCTGTCCGTAGATCGGCTCCGGCATGGACTGCTTGACTCCTGTGCTGTAGATCCCGCCATGAGGGGAGGCCACTCTGTCTGGGTAGTACACAGACATGGCCATCTGTGACGCGGGCATGGATATGTGGTGTCGGCCGTACAGACTAGCGGCGCTGATCTCCTCGGGCCGGCGATTCCTCAACTGGGGGTACATCATGTTCCCCCTCGCGTAGTCCGAGTGCGCTGGCGGTGGCGCCACCGACGTGATCTCGGTCCCGGGGGCTCGGGGGGGCGGTACGGGCTTCACCTTCCTCTTGGTCTGCGTGCTGGAACCGCCTCCGTACACGGAGCACTGCAGGTTGTGGTTGTTCGGGGAGTACACAGAAGACGCGTTCGGGGTGCTGGTGCTGTTGGTTGACGTCATAGAGCTGTTGGCACTGTCTTTAGGAGTCACACGTGACGGCGAGGTCTTTGGTTTGCTTTGGCTTTGAACACAATGTCTGCAATATCCGCTGCTCACTTTTTTGGAAGTTTTGCCACTTTTATCCGGCGACGTGGAGTCAGACGGAATTCCGTTGGTGATCGCGAACACCTCCTTGTCCTCCTCCGTATAGTCCTTGTCGCTGCGGTCCGTCTCCATTCCTTCGTCCTCTCGGAGCGGTGACTGTCCTTGAACTCTGGGCTTCCCGCATACGCCGCAACAATGGTGCCCGGATTCAATGCCTGACTGGGATGAACTAGAGTTACCTGCCCTTACTAAAGAGGCTGAGGTGTTCGTGACTACCTTAGCGTGTTGACTAGAGATCTTCTGAGCGTCCTTGAGCATTAATTGTTCATTACTGGCATAGCATCCCGAGTCCCGACTAGAGTTACCCGCCCTTGCGGGAACATTGTCACCTCCGATGACCATGGTGGGGGAAGCACTAGAAGGCGTATCCGATGATGTTGCCCCTGACCCCGACTGGTCACTTCTCATAAACCCGTCTGGAATAACACCAGCTGAAACAAGAAATGACCATGGTATATAATAGTGCCATGTAGAGTAAACATTCAAATAGTATCTACTTGTCTGTAGCTTAGGGGTAATTCCCACAACTTGGAATTAATGCTCTTTTCAGATAACAAACTACATCCCGGTGCCAAATTTCATAGTCAATTTATTGGGTTTACACCTACATGACAAAGGAATAATTACCATCACAATCATTGAGGAATTCAGCTGCTGTTAACAGCTTGGCTCTCTGTTCAGGGTCCGTGATGTTCAGAGTGTTCAGATCATCTTCATCCAGTTCAGAGAATGTCTCCAACATCTCGTAGCCGTTCAGCATAAACACGCTGGTCAGGTGCTAGAAAACAATGTCGACATTTCAAATCCATTCAGGATAAACAGACTAGTCAGGTGCTAGAAAACAATGTTGAAATTTCATAGTCGTTCAGCATAAACAGACATTTCATAGCCATTCAGCATAAATAGATATTAGAAAACAATGTCGACATTTCATAGCCATTCAGCATAAATAGATATTAGAAAACAATGTTGACATTTCATAGCCATTCAGCATAAATAGATATTAGAAAATAATGTCGACATTTCATAGCCATTCAGCATAAATCGATATTAGAAAACAATGTCGACATTTCATAGCCATTCAGCACAAACAGGCTGGTCATGTGGTAGAAAATAATGTTGACATTAATTACAGCCTTTCAGCATAAACAGACTAATACATTCCTAGAAAATATTGACATAATAGCCACATCTAGTGATACTTAACTTAATTAAATTTTATTTTCATCTTTTTAAATGCATTTCTATACCCAAACATGTTTTCAATGTACACAAAAAAAAACAAAAAAATGGAAATAAAATCTTTCTAAACATCCAATGCCACACAACAACGCACCTCTAAGCCTATCCTCCTCATGAGTTCCTCGACAGACTTAGGCTTGGTTCTGTGTGAGCCTCGGAGCCGGGGCGGCCTCTCCTTCCGCTGTGACCGCGATCCGTCGTCCGCCAAGATGTCCACGTGTGAGAACATGAAGTTTCCCACCAACCCGTTGAGAACCCCTCTCCAGATCCCCGAGTGCGCCATGCTGATGATGTTCACTATGTCGCCCTCCTGCAAACAAGCAACAATCATTTTGACCTGAAACTAATTCTATTTCATTTGTCTAATCAAGTGTTGTATTCAACCACCTCCTTAACCCTCTCCCTGCTGGATTAGGCAAAAGCACTACCCATAATGGCATTTCCGGTTGCCTTCAACAGGGAGAGGGTCAATCCCGATGTTTTTGTTTTTGTTTTTGTTTTGTCATTTTGTTTTTAATTGTTGTTTGAATTTGAATGAGTTTCACATATATCACGACTTGTCAGTTTAGGGCTGGAGGAAACCCGCAACATCCGTAGTGCCGATTGCTGCAGTAAACCTGCGAGCATCGGCTGGTACTGATAGACCAAGGATGATATCTGCATTGCCACTCTACAGACGTATCCTATCAATATCGTGTCAGAAATTTTTGCAAACATTGATGCCGGGCCCCCAGGGTGGGATTTAACTTCGGACCTTTGGCCCAATCCTGATGTCCGACTAGTTATTAATATTTTCATATTTTATTGGATTTAATAGACAATATATCCCTCCATGGTGTACACTCCAACTATAACACGTGTCTTTTGTTTTCTCGTAATACACTGTCATGTGTGCTTTGAGTATATTATCAGGAGTGCATTATTACATTTTCCGTGTGTTACTAACATTGACCATGCGTTATTAACATTTATAATGCATGTGTTGGTGTATTATTAACATTGACCCGTGTGTTATTAACAGGGTTAAATGTAATAATGCATGAACATATGTTTGCTGTTTGTTTCAAACATTATTTCAAAATATTCAAAGTCTGTAAAGACAAATTTGATTGTCGGGAGTCGAACTCTGGAACTTTCACATTTCTTGCACTAGTCTATTAGGCCACCAGGCCGACGAAAGTTCAACTGAATGTTTTATAGATGTTCAATACAATCGACATACGGAATGAATCGCTCGTAAAATCCCTTACATATTAGTATATTCATATTAAGATTTGTATTCAACATTTATTTGTATATTTTTGTCGTGATATATGACAGTTAACACACGGCCCTCGGGCATTACTCAGGAATTACCCCTCGGGCTACTTCCTTCAATGTCGTGCATTACATACTGTAACGCCTCACTTAAAAATTAAAAATAATGCCACAAAAGATCTTTGACAAAGCTAAGACTATTGGGTGCTGCACTTACCCTGATGACGGCCGCCCTGATCTGTGGCGAGCTGTTCTGTGCCAGGACAATCAGACTGCCTGGGTTGAGCATCTTGCTGTACGCCGTCTCCAATGACGACTGAGGGAGGTCCAGCACCACCACAGACAGGAAGTTCAACAGATCTGCAGAAACACGCGGTCGACATGGTGAGACATGGCCCGTTTTATGAGTAATGGTTTACAACAAATGGGAATCAAGATAGAAAAACCTAACAAAGAAATACAAATTTATTTAACCTTATGAGAAATAATCTTTTGGAAGTTACATACAAAATGGTGATAATTGGGGATATTTACACAATAGTGTATGGATTAGGTGCTTTATGTCGCAACAGGAATATTTTACTTATACGTGACGACACAATAGTAAAAATATTTTTTTTAAATAATTAATAAAAACAAAGACAATAGTAAAATTGAACAAAATAAATATGGGAAATCACATAAATATAGGGCCCCATTTCAAACAAAGATAATAGCATGATGAGATTTGTAACAATTTAGAGATTTATGACTCTCATTCAGCTGTGGTTGTTCTGCGTGGCCCAGAATATATCCTGATCACAGAAAGTGTATTGACATTGCTACTTCTACGATAACGACGTGACACACACTCACTTGCACACACTGTGACCAGACCGACATCACTGTCAGTAAGCTCCTTGTCGTCAACGTCAAACTCCACGAAGCTTTCGTCAATCTCCAGATGCTTCATCTCCTCCGCCGCCGACAACAACGGCGACGTCTGTCGACTGTCCTCGCTGGAACTCTCGACTTCACGTTCTTCCCGCTGATGGTTGGACAGAGTTATCTCCCTTGCATGGTCGGAATCCGCACTGCCTGCGTAGCCATTCCGGCTCTCGGATTCCGTGGTGTCGGAACTGTCCATGATCGGCGTTTCCGTGGTCCGGACAACGTGGTGTACGTCGCTCGTCAGATGAGTGAATTCCTCTACGCTGTCGGAATGCGAGAAGACTGACACAGGAGCGTGAGTGAGAGTGGGCCTCTGTTTGACACGTTCTACTGGCGGGAAGTTCACTGATCCAGATCGGGGTCTGGCAACACTGGATGCTGCACTGACTTGTGGAAGACCTTGCTCTGTATTCTCTCTACTTTCTACAATGATAAATCAAAGCTGAATATTATACAGAGGTAAGAATCCATACATATATACATGTAGATATTGATATAGAGCAATAATCCAGTATATAGGACAGCTCGAATGTACTTGGGTGTGTAGGAATAAATATACAGGTATGAAAATAGGAAAAAGAGACAGATTAACCAGTATTAAACTTAGTCATATTTAAACATGAAACATATGATAGCTTAACATTACACTTCAATATTCCAACAGGTTCTTAAAGTAATTGTTTCTTGCTAAATTTCAGTAGAATATGTGATATTGGGTGGAAAAAATGTAAGTAAACACCTATTGCTCTATATTTGTTATTAGTTTGTGGTATTAATCAGCGCCTGGTTGTATGAAAGTGGCATTAAAGGGCAAGTTCATAATGATATATAGGCATATTTTTTCAATATATTTTGCTTTCAAAAAATAGATATGCGTATTATCTTCTCAACAATATACAATTTGACATCATTTTTCAGTTCTTTGTATTTTTAATATT
>JAUTBV010010461.1:0-22442 GCA_032361325.1 Lepetodrilus fucensis | reverse complement strand
AATTATGTGTTTCCAACATTTCAACCAATAACTGGCTTGCAAATTTACATTTTCGTGGCTCAATCTTCGACTGGTGTGCGACTAGTTCCAATACATTGGTAGAGTATTACCTATAAATAGGCAAACATTCTAAATAGTAGGCCTACATAACATCGTCTTCTGAAATATGACATAGTGTATCTAAATAAGTGGGAATTAGAAGATATTACGAAATGAACGACAAATCAATATAATTTATTGGCTGTGGTTGACTATTTTCAGCCAATCTTTAACACATTCGAGTTACATGATACGCCTACATGTAAATACAAATAGTAGACAAGAACTACATACTTTACTTTCAGTCGTATCGTAATGTCGTTTACCCCAATCATAATTGTATTTATTTTTTTTGTTACAGAAGAAATCGCGTGACGACAAGGACAGTAATAAAACAAAGATAAAACTGTCGTCCAACACAACTGAAAGTGGGATAGACAATATATTATGTGAATACTACAGTTCGTGGACAGCATGGTCTACGTGCAACCGGAAGTGTGAGCAAACGCGCGTGCGCAGATGTAGACGCGTCAAGGAGTGCGGAAAGACATGGCTGAAAGAGAAGAGAACTTGTAAACGCAGGAAAGGAGGCTGTTCCGTGTTGTCGTACCAAGTATACGGTTTCCGGCAACGGAATCGCTATATCGAAAAACTGTTGTACGACATCCTGTACGAAGGTTGGTCAGAGTGGGGCATGTGCTCCCGCACGTGCAAGCAGAAGCGCACCCGGAAATGCTCAATTAACAATCTTTGTCGGAACAGTTACATCCAGGAAGAGCGTCGTTGTAGCATTCCCGGAAGTCAGTGTGAGAGACGTTACGTCATCAAGCCTATTCCCGGCGAGGACGCCGACAACGATGCGTCGTCCAACGACAGAGACCACACGTCATCTATACCATCTCACCAAGACCAGAAGCCAGCTGACAAGAAAAAGAAGAAGAAAAAGAGTAAGTACTACTATACTAGTATCCGAGTTATCTATTCGACACATATCAAGAAACGTATGCATTATTTAGGTATGTCCAGTTAGCACCACCACTACCCATCCCACCCCACCCTCCATCTGCACATCACCATCTATACTAACAATGGACACTGATTATCTGAATGTTCCAACGGGGACCTAGTGCGCATGCCCCAAATTCCAACTCCCTTTCAGCCATTCTACGGCTCGTCCCTACAGACCCGAGCACCTTTCAATTTGGCCGTCCGGTACTCATAACCGTTTGAGCACCGACTTTACGGTTACATTATTAAAGTGGCCAGGCAGCGTATACAAGTACTAAATGAAAGCTGTGTATATTGCCTGTTGTCACAAACTAGATCAGTCACAAAATGTAATCCTTAGGGGCTTTCTTTGATCCGTAGTTCACACAACGGCCTATGTTTCATTGAAGCGTCATATCACGATACGTTTAAGTCCTGGTTTAATTCGTCCAGACCCCAACATTACGAAACTTTCTTGAGTACGATTTCAAGCTCAAATCAAACTTTTCTTCACAAATCCCCATATAAAGTTTGAGCTTGATCATGAAATCGTACTCAAAAGATTTCGTAATATCTGTGTCTGGGAAAAATCATCTGGGTTTACGTAAGTTTCTGTTATAGTAAAATAATGGCGTAAACCCTGTTTTACGGCATTTCCTGCTATATATTGTAGTAAAAGAATGGCGTAAGCCCTGACTTACGACTTTACTGCACTACGACCATTTCCTGTAACTTATGCCAGGTTTATGGCATTTCCTGCTATATGTGTAGTAAAAGAATGCCGTTCCATCATTTTGTGTTATGCAGGCTACGAACCGCTTAGAGTGCACGTGTACTTGGGGGGTATTTAAGGACTTCTGACTGAGAACGTTTACATCTGCCGCAGTTCCTCATTGGAATATTGGTGAAAATTAGATACATTCCCGTCTTTAATTTCCCCGAGCTCTCGTCCTAATAATGCTAATAGGCTGACTTTGAGACTCACTTCAATCGCTCCTTTGCATACAAGTAGTGTAGTGTGAGTTAGTGTCCGCTGTTTGGATGGCACATTTGGTTTGTGAGTATCAATAAAATGAAAAAAAATATATTTTAACATCCATTTATATTCGTTCTGAATCCCTTGGTATATGATTGTCAATCCCAGACGAACAAAAGCGCCAGATGTTGTTCAATCGATGTTTTAGGCGAAACATTATTCAACGCGACTGCAGCCAGATTTAATGACATTTCAAGGCTTCGTAATGCGATTAAATTCGATTTAACTCTTGGTTTATTAGATCTGTTTAACCAAGATGGTATACACTCCTTTCTTCCGTCAATTAAAGTATAGTGCATGTATACTAAAGCTACAAATGTTGCGGGCCCTTTGTTGGAATAGAAAGCTTCATTTTAGAGCATCCCCAATGTAAAATTATAACAGTTCCTATGCTTCTAGATACTTTAGTCGACCAATAATATAATCAAGTTCCAAATGGCATTATTACTGGTGTTTCCTGAAATCGCAGAAGAGTTTGCCCAAAATAAATATCACACATAATTAAAGGGTTGTATGGAAAAACTACCTGTCACTTTTTCCAACTTTTCAGGAGAGTCAAAAGACAGGTCATTTTGGCATAAACTACACATTTTAAAGAAACCACTTCTCACAAAGGAATCATCACATACATACACTACACTGCTTATACCGATGGATACAGAAGGAATCGTGCTTTCTATTGATACCATTAGGTGGTTTCGGCACATAGCCCTTCGTGCATTATATTGCCGCGATTATACACACATTACCTAAAATTCTAATGATTATTGGGCAAATGAGATCAATATTTTGCACCATATCCGATCATGGTTTGAAACAACAGCTGAAATAAATGGCAGCGCTACAATCTGAGTTGTATTGCTACTTTAAAACCCGAACTTACGTCGTTGATAGGCAGGGTCAGTGACGGTTCTTACACTACTCTCTGGTACGTGTAAGGCGGATTCGGACGCGTCTTTTAGAGGATCATGCAATGATTTAAACGTAGTCTATGTTACTTGAACCTGTCGTAAAGATACTACGTAATTTAGCTTCCTGGTTCAAAATCTTCTCCAGCATTGAAGGTGAACGAACTATGCTGATTTTCTTTTCCGCGAAGTAAAGACACTCGAAAGCCGACACCGTGTCCAAAGGTGAACGTGTGCACTTCATACCAATGTGTTTTTAAGTGTCTTGTTTACTAACTAAAGCTGTAGATCTATAGACGAGACATGTACACAGGTGCTCTGGTTTGTTCAGTTGCGCACCTCGAATTAAGACGTCAGACAGAAACCAGTCGGAGGTCGCTAGCGTTGCGGCCGCCATTTTGAATACGGGTCTCCGGTTTATCTTCTTCATAAGAGGGCAGGTATCGGTTTTAACCATCGCCATCTCACTGTTCCATGCTGTTTCCTGCTCACATGGAGGTCCTCGTGGACTAGAAAGCGTTAGGCACTTCCAGACCATAATATGAAATAAAAACGTCTTCACCTTTCCGATGACATCTCCCCTGGAGTTGAGACTATATACTTTGGGAGAAATTTCTGAATTACTGCTAGGTGGTAGTTAAGTACCATAGCTTAGATCCCTTGTTGTGAAGATAATATAACACGTGCTATCTATGAGTTCTTTATTTTCTAGATACATTTTTGTTTTTTAAACGCAACCAAATTATACCCGTCCTTGACTATGGTAAGCGCCCACGCAGAGACATGTCGATAACTACGCAGAACGTTTGAGGCGAATTGAGGTTTTGATGTGCGTTTAAAATAGTGGGTCTTTTTTATGTTTGCAATTGTTGGAGACATGTATTCTTTATTTTATAAGTGTTTGTCGGAGAGGTGCGTTTAAAGTTTCAGGTCGCATCGATACGACAGGCAAGGTGGTAGCGCTGTGTTAGAACATTTGAACTTCGGAGATAAAGGTTCCGAGTTCAAATCCTGCCCCGGCATCAAAGTTCGCGAAAGCTACATTTCTGACGCGATATTGACAGGATGCGCTATCTGTAGATGGCAATCCATATATCATCCTGTTTTATGAAACATTCAGCACTACAAATATTGCGGGTTTCTTCGCTGACAAGTCGTGATATAAGTGAAAGAATCTTGAAATTGGGTCTAAACCCCAACACACACAAACATATAAAAAAAAAAGTTAAACCAAATGGATGCAGAACAATACGTACAGATGCCAATTAAACAGGGGTGTATGACAGATAGTCTGTACAATGCTTTTGGAAGCAATGCATGTTGCCACATTCTTTAAATAAAGATCATAATCAATGTTTTTTTAATTAGTCCATATATGATGTTCTTATTCCAGGTAACAAAGCTGATAGTTTTGTACTTGACATGTAAGGTAAAAGTAACGGTACAAGTAAGTAGTAGACCACTACAGGTAATGGAGGACCAGAAAGTTAACACTGTATACTCCGAATGCTTATAATTCATTCACTGGTTTTAGTTTTCTCTGAACAATAAATAGAACGTAATCTAAGATCTATAACATATATTTTTTGGCAACTAATATAAAAGCTTTTAATTGGAAAAAAGATATGGACACTTAAAAATGGAATGATTTATTCATCACCAATATACAATATCTGACGAAAATAGCTGTAACCGTTATAGAAGGGGAAGTGGACTAATCGATAAGTTAATGTGACATTTTCTTCGGTTATTATGTCTAGGTTTCAAACAATAATATTTATTTTCCTTTGAACATAAATAGGAATCAAGTCTGAAACGTAGGCCTATATAAGGGGTTGGCTTTTTGCTTGTTTGGATTGATAATTTTAGCAAAGTTTTCAATCAACCCGAAAGGTCTTTATCATGAAATGCCACAGTAATTTCTACTAGTAATTTCCTCTGACCTTTTGAACGGATCGAGGTGATCTGATATCGCCATATCGCTCTTTAAACGATTACATCTCCCGTGTCTTTTAAATAGACGTCCTATAATAATCGTGCTAAAAATATAAACAATAAATTGACATAATTGAAAGGTGTGCGTGTTCCTCCGTTAAAACGGATAGAATCAATAAACGTTAGGCATGAAGTTACAGACTGCGCCATGTTCCTAGTCTGTTTCTTCGCCATTAGAGTCCAAAAACAGAATACGGAGTATATTGAATTTGCTCGAATAGTGAACGAGTCGGAGATCATTTTGCCCCTTTGGGGCTCGTTTTCCGCTTCGTGGTTCTTAAGGGTTGACATTCTCAGTTCGAACATTAGCCTACACAGGGGTAGAAATAAGTGTACATTCCATTTTCCAGATAGCCAGAAGGGCACTCTATTCTGAAAACTAGAGTGCCCTCCTAAACATCTGAGGACCCTTAATTTTAATGAACATTTTTAATTGTAATAAAAAAATAAATAAAAACTCAACATTTTCATGGTGACGTCAATATGCTTCTCAATAATCATACCAGAAAAAAATATTAGGTATACTAGTACCTCAAGGTGTGAACATGTGTGATTATGTATATTTATACGTAATAAACTTAGATTCATGTTTTTATTTAGAAGTTTAAAAAGAACCCAGAACGGACTATTGAAAATCAAGCGAGCCGTACGGACACGCTAGAAATTAAGTTAGCGTGCCCGACAGTGTTTTTTTTTAGTGCCTTTGACCCGCGGGCAGGCGTTATTTCTACCCTTGCTACATGAGAACACATAGCTGAACATAAAAGCATAGCCCCAAGGTCTTGGAAAATATGGTTATATTCTACACTGTGTGTATGGTCCGAATGGGCAAACAATACATCGCAAGTTATTGTGTTACCAAAGACTGTCGACTCTGCTTACAGACGTGTTGTGTATAATAGAGTAACCATCTCAAAACTCCACACTGTACTGTTTCGTAGGATATTAAAGAGCCTAGGGCGGAGGTAACCCAGACAGGAGCCTCTAGCAATTCTACTAATCCCTAATAGTGTCTGCTCGGTGCTTTCTTTCTCTTAAAAAACTATTTTTATTCTACTTAATAGGAAGGATATTGTGTAGCTTAGTCTAAAATCCGTCTGATACTGTTATCTATGCTACATGTAAAAATAAAACGCATTTAGTATTTGTAAAAATTGGAAGATGTTAGTCAAAGTTTACGCCAAGGAAGTGATGTTATAATATAACGTAGGCCTATGTTAGTATTATATTATCAGAGTATATGTAAATGTTGTACATTGCCAATGCAAGCAGCGTTTGTTTAGAAAAAAAAATTATTTTTAAAAATGAACCAGGTAAATTGTGTACTGTGATCGCGAATCGGATTACGGCTGATTGAATTCCGTCAGCGTTATCCTATAAATTGCTTTCTATTCAACTATGCGTAATAGTGAAGTTAATAATTTAAAGTGAAAGTTGGTATACTAGAGATACACATGAAAACCTTAAACAAAAGGTGACGTTTATATTTTTATGTGAAAGTTGGTATGGAAGACACATTAAGAAAACCGTAAACAAAAGCGAAATGTTTATCATAAAATTCGCAATAATAATTTACCAACACGTTGGCAAGTTGAATATGTCTACCCCGCTTCAGGCATATAATGGCAAATACCTGGATAAGAGCGTTCTCAATATTGAAGTGGTATTTATTTACAGAAATTGACACTAACAATTCGTAGTCGTTATCAACATATGTATTATTGTACAACGGAGTCCCAGATAGCGTACCCCCCACCCCCCTCCTTGCGTAACGTCAAATCTGTCTCAGGGCTATTATAAACATAGCTTTGTAGTCTTGTTTTTATATTAACAGGCAGCAAAATCTGTTTGTATGCGTAACTGTAAATATTGACGTTAGAAGTAATTCGTCTGTGCGTTAAGACTAGCCAATGGTTAGTGAACGCATTATTATTTTTGAAAAAGAAAACTTTCTTTAAGTCTTTAATCTATTTAACCCATGGTAGCGAGATTTGCTGTTGAATATCTTCACAGAGTTAGGGCTTAACGCATTTTTTTTTTTTAAAGAAAACTTTCTTTAAGTTTTTAATATATTTAAGCCATGGCAGCGGGATTTACTGGTGAATATCGCTGTTATGTGATACAACCATTACCGTCTTGAAAGTAATCTTATAACAGCGATAGTTAAATAGAAAGCATGTTGGTGGAACTTGCTCTTTGCTTTTAACAAATATGTAATGGTCTAAATGATAGCGTTTTGAGAAAATAGGTCCCTTCTTTTCTAATAGGGGTTACAATTGATTCCTTTTGGCACATGACCAGATGGTAAGGCATTTGTAAATACAATATATGTGTTTTAAAAGTGCAAATGTACAGTGTGATATCTCTTCAAACGTAAAAAAACGTTTATGTGTGGCTCGTAATGCCACTTTCGGAATAGTAAAAGCATTGTATACTGTATCGTAATCCGGTTCACGTAATGTAGGTTGTATCTATATTTTCTCAAACCGCAGCAATTAGCATATCGAGAGAGATTCGTCTAATTAATAGTTTGATGTTAGTGGTTACTTTGTCCACCACACAACCATCTTTACCCTGTATTTGTGTTTAAATAAGAAATATCACCATAAGAAAACTATGCTATTACAGTAATGCTTGTCACTTTAACGTGCATGTACAACGGAACTCTATAAAATAAAAACACGGTTGATAAGAACAGTTGCCAATGGTTTACAACGAGAGACGATGCCCCTCATTAGGTTAGAGTTTTGGCAGGTTTCAGCCAAATTAGTTTTATCAATGAGAGCAACTATCACATTATATTATATCTTCATTAATCTTGTTGAGACCACCGGCATATAGCGGCATTTTTCTTCATAAAGAAGGATGTTTTGTTGGATACCGGTACCTGTATCTAGTTTACATGACCTACTGAGGGTGCATGTCTGTGAAATATTGTGATGATCTATGAAGATCACAGAATCCAGTGATATACAACATATTGTGTCTACTTGTAGGTGTATACTGTTACACCGAATCGTGCTACTGTAGTTGTGTAGACTTTGATGAATAGTTGACGTTATATTTGCTTCTATGATTCTTGTTCATAGCATGGTGGGTGGATATGGCATAATATGAAAATGCACTGTTGTATTATAATTATTATTATTATTATTAGTTGTAGTAATAGTAGTAGTAGTAGTAGTATATTATTATTATTATGATTATTATTATTATTATTATTATTATTATTATTATTGCTATTATTATTATCATTAGTAGTAGTAGTATTAGTAGTAATAGTAGTCGTAGTACTACTACTACTACTAGTAGTAGTAGTAGTAGTAGTATGAGTAGTATTAGTAGTAGTCGTAGTAGTAGTAGTACTACTACTAGTAGTAGTAGTATGAGTAGTAGTAGTAGTAGTAGTATGAGTAGTAGTAGTAGTAGTAATAGCTGCTACACGCCGCGCTGTGACTAATTAAGCTATAACCAAGCACAGGACTTTGAATAATTATAATAAAATATTATACCATCTATCAATATAGTAAGAGATAAGGAATGAAACAAGGCTATATATGCTAGCGTTACAAAAATGGCCATCGCGACGTACTGCACAAACCGAACCGCATTCGGTAGTTCCTACATTAAATATCATTCGCGCTAAACTGTGCATGCATGAACATACGAGTTTTATAGAAACGACAAAAAAATATGCCTTCCGATGCATTCTTCGAAAAAAAGCCATCGCCATGACCAATCCATAAAACTCGCGATGGCCATTTTTTAAACGCTAGCATTTAGCCTTGTTTCATTCCTTATCTGCTTACTATATAGATAGATGGTATAATATGTTATTATTATTATTCAAAATACTGTGATATAAGCTTGCATCAGTTAACTCCTACTACACGTGTATTGCTACGCTATGGTGTCCCTTGTATAAATGATTTCCTACTAGTTGTTACGTACACGTATAATATATTATAATCTCATTCTGAGCTTGCTTGCATCAATGTTCTACTATTAGCTGTTATGATGCTGTGAGATTCCTTGCATTTCTTATCTCCATCTCTTAGATCGTATGTAAGACTGTGTACTGTACATGCAAGCTTCTCGGCAGCGATTATCTCTTGGACTAATATTATTATAGTTGCTACATGCTCCGATGATCAACTATGTGTTACGTTGTAAGGTATGTTGCATCAGTTATCTCCTAATATTAGCTATAGCCATGTGCTATGTTTTAAGCTATGTGGCATCAATTATCTCCTACCATTAGCTACTATATAGCCTAACTACGGTGTGAGCTATGCTGCATCAAGTATCTCCTATGATTAGGTGATACGCGAACCACCTAGAGGTAAATGTTAACTGTGTCGATGACAGAGGGTCATGGGTTTTTCATTCGGTTCATCGCCGCACGCGCTCAGTGGGCGCACACACCCAGTTTAGATCACGGAGTGACCCCCTCAGTGGACTAACTTAACCAAGTGTTGCACATGCCCATGTCCCATAGTTTCTACTTAGCTGAGATACGAAAGTTGCAGTTGGTGCGTTTTCTTTGACATGCTGCCATCGAAAATACATCAAAGAAGAGGTTAATTTGCATGTACGGTGTGGTCTTCATCTTGTACCGAATAACATTATTATGATGTTCACAGTCCTTATCGTTAGCAGACACGTGGAAGGCGAAGATGTAATTTGTAAAACGCCAACACTAAACTGGCCGATTTTCCATAAGATTATCCAGACATGTATTACGCCAGCCAACACCAGAGTTGTCTGAATCAATAATAACTCAATATTCTAGATTGATATTTCACTTTATATATATTTCGATCTGTTACCAAATAGAGATTGCGCTGCTGCCATATATCCTTAAAAAAAATGTATTTGATCCCATATCCTATTTTGATTAGGCAATTCTCAAGATTTTATTTCAGAATAAACCAACGTCAAATAGTCTAGCTAAACCCAAATAATAGGGATTTTGTGTAAACCAAACAGTTTTCACCAAAAAACAATACTCCAGTAAAACAAAACAATAACAAAAAACAAAACATTAACAAACAAAGTTATTCATGCAAAATGGAGTTTTGTAGTGATGTACGTACTTGTTTTGCCAGACCATTTTTATTGTCCATGTTTATATTTATGATCACAATTACGAAATTGATGAATTGTGTTATTATATTTATTTTAAAATGTGGATTATATTCATATTTCCAAATGCCAATATAATGATAGAATTGTATTAGGGGAGAATCATGTGACTTACGTGATCTTGCACGTGCATAGATCTTATAATAATATTTCAAACCTTGGTATACTTTCTTTTGGACGTTAGTATAGTATATGAAAGCTGAAAAAAATATGAATGGCAGTTATTTTAACAGCAAGAAATAGTTCGCCCTCGTTTCCAACAACCTATTGTATTTTCTTTCTCTTTCTTCATTTCCTTTCTATCTGAAAGGCCATTAGTCATTAACCATTATTTGTTGTAGCTGTATTGTGCTCAGTATTACTCTTTCAATACAGCATACTTAAAAAAACCATGCGATAATAATATATGCATTATCGAGGATGGAACATCGTCACAAGCTTAATGCAAAATTATATATAGACCTATATGTATATTCTTGTGTTTCAGAAAAGATTGGTAGGTACCCTATACCAAAGCTGGCCGACATACAGAAAACCTGTGGGGTGCGTCCGTCCAATCTGACCAGATCCTACAGGGTTGTGGGGGGTCGGGAATCCACAAGACTCAGCTGGCCGTGGCAAGTAAGTATCACGAAAACAGGAGCATTGCATGTAAACTGGTTCCCTTGAATGTATCACGAAAACTGGAGCACTGTTGGTTCCATTGTATGTATCACGAAAACTGGAGCACTGTTGGTTCCGTTGTAGGTATCACGAAAACTGGAGCATTGTTGGTTCCATTGTAGGTATCACGAAACTAGGAACATATCTTGTAGTCTGGTACCGGTATATGCATCACGAAAACAGGAGCATTGCATGTAAACTGGTTCCCTTGTAGGTATCACGAAAACAGGAACATTGCGTGTAAACTGATTCCCTTGTAGGAAAGCCAATAGCCTGAGGCTGCCACTTTACTACTGTGATAGTAGACAGGAGATTGGCGCTATACAACTGGAAACATTATTATTAGTAGTAGTAGTAGTATTAGTATTATTACTACTACTACTACTACTACTATTACTATTTCTGTGAAATATGTGTAGCTGTCATTAAGGGCCATGAGCAGTTTTGGACATAGATATTCAGCTTTGTATAATTTTACCAATGACGAATATTCAAAGGTCTACAGGATCCATGCAGGGAAGACACACTTATGAAGAATAATATGGCACCACGTTCCTCAAGCCGAGTTCCTAATGTTGTAGAAGTTTTCCACAACATATATCACTATAATAGTTCCTTTCCTAGCGCGTGGTAGCGCAGTGGTAGAACGTTGGACTTCTGAGCCAAAGGTTGCAGGTTCAAATACCACCCCTGGAGCCTGGCATCAATGTTCGTGAAAGTTACCTATCTAGCTGACGCGTTATTGATAGGATGCACTGTCTGTAAAGTGGCAATACAGTTAGTATCCTTGTCAGTACCAGGCGGTGTTCGCAGGTTTACTGCAACATTCAGCACTCTGCGGATGTTGCGGGTTTCCTACTGCCCTTAAACTGGGAAGTCGTGATATTAGTGAAAGAATCTAGAAAGCGACTCTAAAGTCCAATTACAAAAATATAGGCTACTAAACATATTTCGAGTTAACGATTAATTACATAATAACATATCGTATTCTTCATGTAACAACGCACATAAAAACAACGTCACATACAATTGATAATGGTTAACATAATGTGAATGAACTATCACAATTTGGTCTTGGCTGTTTGGGTGTTAAATAAGCATTGCTCAATAACAGGTTGTTTGTTATCAAGCGAGAGCTGAAGTGAGGTGAAGGTTGCGTGTGCGAGACCTACTTCATCGTTTCTGACATTTTGTAGAGGCAAGTTCAAGACGTCAGCCGCTGTGTCGTAATTAGTTAGTACGATATCTGAGATAGGTTAAGTTTCCAGTCTAGCAAGTCGCTCAGTGAACGCAATATTTGCAAAATGTCTTGGGCCAACACATGTACATACTTATTTTGTATGCACGATCCTGAGGTCATTAGTATATCCGACTACGTCTAGTTTTAAAGTTTCTATATGCGTGTTCTGGGAGTATACATTATCCATTTTAATTCCAGAGGAATGCACCGTGCCCATGTCTTGAAAAACGTCCAGGACGATCCGGGCCGTAGCTAGCTTGGGGGGGGGGGGGGGGGTGTTATGCGTGGTTTTATATTACTTGCATACGAATAATATACCTTACTTCCAGTATTTAAAAAAAAGTTTGCTACGGACCTGACGATGCCAACATTTTGCTTGTCATCAAAGATGTAGGTTTAGTCATTCGCCGTCTAATATACATATACACACTCCTTCCCTGCAAACACTGATCTTACTATTCAAATAAATATCCTGTTTCCACTAATAGCAGAGACATCAATATATAGGTGAATAATTATGGTCTAGGCAATAATGAGATTTGAGTACGCATGGCTACATACGTACGATATAGCTACATATGTAATATAGCTACATACGTACGATGATGGGATAGTTTTGATATACGTGCCGCCGACGCCTGAGCCAAAGATTAGCTATGGTACTGGCCGTGTCTATGAAACCATGCCAGTGTCTACAATTCCATGCTGTGCTTGTGCCATATATCTAGGTATACACTAATTTTTAGGTATCTCTAGATTGTTGCGGAAAAAAATAAGTCATATTTAAAAACATAGATCTAAGTATGGAACACCAGAAATAATGTTATTGAGTGCATACCTTACGCTAATCCAGTTGTATTCATCTTATAATAATAATAATAATAATAATAGTAATAATGATAATAATTATTATTATTATTATTATTATTATTAGTAGTAGTAGTAGTATATGTTGCTTTATCTTGTTGATGACTTCGTGTATGATCAATATATAGAATCATCCAATGTGTGTGTAACCCCGGGTAACGTTCACTTATAACACTCTATACTAAGCTATAGATTACCTTTAACATTTAACAGGAACACGAAGGAGGGTTAGGAACATTTCGAAAAGTTTCATATAATTGCACATTGCCCTTATGTAATGTGCCATTAGTTCAGTGATTACATAGATTAGCATTTTTTCCCAAATCCCCATGTCGTTTCTCAAACTGTGTGGACAAGCCCCTAATACGACGGAGGAAAGTAAGGTGTTTATCTTTTCGTTATTAGTGTAGTCAGTCGAGAGGATAGTATTATCAAACCACCATCACGAACCAAAATATATACATTAAGTACACATCAAAAGTTGAGTAATGCACTCTTTGAAGCGTCGCAGCAAGGGGTCTAGCTGCAGATGCTATTTTCCTTACTGCTTTCAATGCGTTGATAGTTCCATTTATACTTTGTAAAATTGGATTTCAAGGCATTTCAATGGAGAAAACACATGTAGGTGTAGGGTGCGTTCATAAGTAATACTTCTTGTTATGAAAAGAGCTAATGCGATGTAAACGGCCTTTTATTATGCAGTTAATAGTCATGGATGGTAGATAACGCAGAGGCCGTTTGGTAAGGTTTATTTTTTTTCTTCCTTTTGTCGCTTTTCAAGAAATTGGTATATATCAATTTCAAACAGTTTGAGCGAATAGACGGTCCAGCTTGATATGCCATGCATGAAACAGTGTCTTCATAGGAATTAACTCTCATTGATAGGCCAGGATTCTCACGGTGGGAGTTGTGTTTTTATCATCTTTCACAGTTCGCGTGGGGTGAATATGCAGGGGAAATCCTGATGTCATGGTCAATTATATTTCTAAAAGTATGATCCCTATGTTGTCCTATTAAATCGCCTGTTTATATATATATCATGTTATGTTGACATCGGGATTGCCGTGGAAGTCAGAGAGTGTGTATGACGTCAACACGTTGAAGGCTGAACTTATTGAACTTTTTTTAAGAAACTAGTGAATTGTCATATGCCATTTGTCAGATATTTCCAGTGCATATGGTTTAAGTATTCTCTAATTTAACTATTAACTCTATAGAGACTGCTATCATAACTAGTCTTGCAACTGCTATCAGAAATAATCTTGTAACTGCTATCAGAAATAGTCTTGTAACTGCTATCAGACATAATCTAGATGGCAACCATTCAAAGCTATCTTCAAAATATACTCTTCCCAAGAGGTTCCATGGTTGAACTTCCGGTCGGTCGATGTCACTGAAAACCGCAAAGAAATACATACAATAATAGCCAATGCTAACACTATTTCTCAGTGTACACGACACTACCGGAAGTGGTGAAATGGTGAGTTCATGATAAAGCCATACGAGTTATTTTCGTCTAGCTGTATATATACACTACTTCTTATTGACGATTTCTAAAGGACGTTCTTAGGCCAGTGCTATTCCACAATGAATGGACAACGAGTTGCCATATATCCAGAGTAGACCTACAAGTAGTCTACCAGGCAGCTACCATTGAGTTCCCCTTTCGTAAGGCAGTATATTCATAAACTATATACGATAACAATACGGTGTGTTAAGTTCATTGGTAAGGAACCCATTCAGGAATGTGTGGTACAGTTTCAATGTTTGGCTACGGTTTTTTCTTCAATACTAGCGCCCCTGTTTAAGGTACAAGTTCACTGTGTCGGTAGTCATATCCCAATAATGGCCCAATAGTACGACAATTGGTTTAGCAGGTCATGTAGTACATGGTTAGATGCATGTAGGTTGGGTTTTGTCTGGGCCGGTTGGGAATTGGGAGGTGGGATGTGCGGGTGGGGGGAGATGGTCGGGGTGGGGTGTGTGTTTGGGGGTTGCGCTCGTGTCTATTTACGTCGGCTAGAAGAACACTCAGTAGATACAACCAGTGCTGTTCAGTTATCCCCCACAGACAGCGCTATGAAAGACGTTAAATTAAACATCGTAGAATTGATCTCGCGATGCTATAAACAAGCACTGTTGAGGTAGACTGTGCCAGACACGGCCGCAGACTCGCAGACTCGCGCACGTAACAGCTTTGAAATGGGACGCAGCAGACGAGAGACGAAAATAGGATGTTTTGTGGGGCACGTGATATTTTGTGGGGCAAGTGGCGTCCTGAAACCCCGCTGGGTCCTATTACTGTCCGAGACGAGACTACAGATAAGCGTCATGGCCAGTGTGTTATGCATGGGGTTTGGTGATATATCGTAGTAAATATATACATTGATTGGCATGGGACAGAGAGTAGCTAGAGTTAAACCTACAGTACTGAGTCTAGCTGTTCTCGAAAATATTCTTGTACTTGTTTTTTTCCCCTCGTCCGTCTCTCCATTATTATGTATGCCCACACCCCCAACCCCAGTCCTCCATCCACAATGTATGTTATCAGAACCAACAAGTTACATGTTTGCACAGTTTGAAAGTGTTTTTTTGTGTGTGTATTTCGTCGTGGAATGATGAATATACTGTATAGTACATATACGGTATACAAAATCGTCAAGATTGACGCAGCTTCATCAACGAGGTATGGTTGTTAAAGCCGTATTCCACGGCTACAGTTAACAGGAATTGTAACGTATACATTAGTAGAAATAACTGAAAGGTAGAGGATGACTATGGCCAGCAGTCAAACATTTGCTGAAAAACTTCGTTCTATTTACTAAAAGTTGTATTAGGATATTGTTTGTTTAACATATATTTGTTTCTCTTCAGGTTGCAATAATGACACGGTTCGAAGAGCAATACTGTGGTGGGACGCTGATAGCACCGCAGTGGGTTCTCACCGCTGCGCACTGCATCCGGAAGAACGGGAAACGAAGGAGGGTACTAGTGCGCATGGGCGAACACGATTTTCAAACATACGAAGGCACGGAAGTAACGCAGAAACCTAACAAGGACTTCCCTCATCCAGATTTTGACTATTCAACAATCACTAACGACATTGGTCTTATCAGACTGAGAAAGCCAGTCCACCGGAAGACCGGGTTGGGATTTGCCTGTCTTCCGGAGCAGGATGACGTCATACCAACCAAAACACTGTGCTACACCGTGGGCTGGGGCAAATTGAAAAATACTCACCTTTTTGGATCCTCTGTCCTACAAGAGGCCAAGTTGCCCATCGTGTCCGCGGAGCGTTGTCAGAGAGTGTTTGACTATGAAATAACGGATACGCAGGTATGCGCGGGGTACAAAAGGGGTGGCGTAGATTCGTGCGCCGGAGACAGCGGGGGGCCGTTGCTGTGTTCTCGTGAAGTGAACAACACCACGCGCTGGTTCGTGTATGGCGTGACTAGTTATGGAGAAGGTTGTGGGAGAAAAGGAAAATTTGGAATTTATACCAAAGTTCCCAGCTACGTTGACTGGATTAGGAAAACGGTGGACGGTAACTGATCTGCTGAAGAATAGAGAGAGAGCGAGAGGATAAATGAACGGTCGTTTTACATATATAAAGTATATATATATTTGGTTGATATTTTCGTGTTACGGGTGATGATGATACGTAGGATACAGGTCCTGGTTCGGTTCTGCCGATGTTATGTCGATGTCCTGCTGAGCTGCTGAGGTCCTGCCTGGGTCCTGCCGGGGTCCTGCTCAGGGTTGCTCTTCAAGGGAGATAACTTACAGTGGAAATTGCAAAGCGCGCCGTAAAGAGTGTGGTGTGAACTCTTGGTTCCTAAATTATGCTCATGGCGTGTGTATGTTGTGATAGTTAAAATGTAAAATGAACTTTTTCTTGAGAGTATAGCCGAAGTCTGATGTAACAATCTCACAACCAGTTTCGGTAAACTCTTACAAAACAAAGTGAACACAACATGTACGATCCGCAACTGTTATTTGTTCATATTACTAAACGTGCGGTGGAGACCTCACATGGAGTGAAAGCTAATGGTAGGGGCACATGTGACGTATGGTATAGCGTAAGAATGGAACAATTCCATAGATCTGTGTTAGTATACGTTTAATTTTGGCTAGAAAGTGGTGCGTTCTTAGGGAAAATTGCTCGTTGGTTAAACCGGCCAATGTTGTAAGCCGTAAGCCTTAATGTTAGTCTTTAATGTTGACCAAATATGAAATGTGTATCCAATGTACAAAAGACAGTCAGTATAAATATGTGAGCATTATCAAAAGTATCAACGGTACCAACTCAAGTAACTATTGGCGTTCGTGCCGTAGTCGGACTATGTATCCACAGCCGTAGTAATTTAAGCACATGGATATTACAATGAATTAATTGTTTATTAACGTGTCACGCATGTATAGTAGTTACAGATGAAAATAGCATGGGTAAAACATATATAAAATGGACAATGCAAGGCCCCATTAGACCGAAGATACACCATTACCATGTCTCGATGCTGTCGCCCTCTGAAACGCAACCATTGTAGCGTACGAACCGGCAGTGTGCGTGTGTGTGTTTAGAGGATGCGATGCTGTATTATTAGTTGATATCCAGGAAATTGAAAGTGAAAGTAGACATGCATTTGGTGAGCGTGTTGATGGTAGGTGGTGAATGTATAGTAATGATGTACACACAATTTAAGCAGCGTTATTCACGTGTGAGGAAGTATTTAAGTATGTGTGAGTACACAGATGATGTAGAGTACGTGTCCATCAGGCAAACTGTATTCATTTTATGTTTTTCATCTCCATTGTCAAACAACCGGATGAAAAAGAAAAAAAAATAGAATTGTTTTAGAATTGTTAGTATGAAATATAACTCTGAAATAATCAAGTAATGAATAGGAAAGATGTCTTATTTTACTTCCCAAAATTATATCGGCTATAGTTTTTATTATTTAATTATTTTATTTGTATTGTTATTGAACGGAATATTAGTTAATAGCTATATATTACAGCGGTGGATGAGAAACACAAGATATAATGCAGGTGGCCTTAAGCTTATACGTCAATGTTCTACATGTTGTACATAATTAATCAGTGTGCGTGCGTTCATGTGTGTGTGTGTGTGTGTGTGTGTGTAAAAGAGAGAGAGAGCGAGAGCGAGAGAGAGCGAGAGAGAGAGAGAAGAGAGAGTGAGCTTGCGTGAGCTTGTTTATTTGTTATTTATTTATGACCTCTCTGAAAGCATTGCGGGTAACTATCTACATTAGATTTACCATATTTTTTGAAGTTATGAAAAAGATAATGTGTACATGTCATGTGTACCAATATATTTAATATTACTTCGCCAAATATGGCCCGACGTTTTAAGACAAAACATTTCATAAAATGAAAATATAAATATAACACGAAAAACGATACTCATTAATTTGAACTCGCGTGATCGGAACAGTGTCTGTATATATAAATACGGAATCTGATTAATTGACAATGTCAATGTTGTTTATCAAGACAGTGTCATATTGAACTTGACTTTCATGTTCCGAATATGTTGTGTATTTTGATTAACACAATGTCTTGTACACAATGTTCGTATTATGCATTTGTTATATCTTGTGTTATGTGATACATGTGTATATCCTGTACATTTCAAAGAATTGGAGCGAATCGGAGGGCCCACCGAATACAAATAAACAATATCATAATGCGTGGTTTTAGTTTTATATGTTGTTGTATAGGGGCTGCTCCTTTCTAGCTGTTCTCTCTGTACTTTCTGTTCGACGAATGCGCAATTACCAAGGATCAACACCGCACATTGTAACTGCGCATGCGTCGGACAGAAAGTACAGAGAGAACAGCTAGAAAGGAGCATCCCCTATAGGTGTTTCCTGCAGAGAAGACTGAGTGTCAGTGCTATGATGTGTCCACGAGAACATGTATTCTGCACAGAGCGGTATACAGAAAGGTTCTATCGAATGTAGAGCAAGCACTAAAGAGTTCTGATTTCCAAAAGAACAATGATTCGTTAGAGAAACTATTGCAAACGATCGGTGCAGGGGAATACTTTATATAGAAATATGTATAGAGAGGGTGAGAGAGAGAGAGAGAGAGAGAGAGAGAGAGAGAGAGAGACAGAGACAGAGAGAGAGGGAGGGAGAGAGAGTGTGTGTGTGTGAGAGAGAGAGAGAGAGAGAGAGAGAGAGGGGGGGGGGGGAGACAATTAACGTACATTACCGTTGGGAACTGTCTCGTCTACTTGGACAATTCTCTATCTCTCGAGCGCGCGCACCGGAATGTACCTCATGGCCTTATGGTTATCTGCGGAAGGTTAACACATTTGAGATTCAATCGTTAAAATAATTATGACATAAAGAGATGTAGACCTCCTTTAATATTCATGCCAAAGTACATCGAGTCGGGTTTAATACTAACTCCATATAGACATTGAAGGTTTTTAAAAACCAGGCCTAGGTCAATAAATCAAAATAGATACCAGTCGTAAAGCATGAAGACATCCGTGTAAACTTCCGGTTTCATAAGACTAACAGTGGTTGGGAAGCATACATATGTTTAAAATGAGGATCTGTTGATGTTGCTTCCGTTAATTGTATAGCAAGTTCAGTGGCTTGCCAAGTTTATATTAGTTGCGATTTAAGGACCTTCGTAAACGACACGCAACTCGGGTTTAGGTGGATATTAAGATAATATTAGTAATAATAATAATAATAATATGAGTATTTATATTGCGCAAAATCTACTCTCTAAAACAAGCTCATAGCGCTACATTATTACCCCGGTCAATGGATCAGCGTGCTATCATTTTGCTTCTCAGTCCCTAGTGGAGTATACAACACAGACTGCCTTTCAAGGAGCTAGTAGGTTTATCAGTCGCCTGCCCATATCGTCCTGCCACTACCCATTATCTGCTTGGTGGACAGAGGCATTATATATATATCGAACTAAGCTTCATGAACTTAGTCTTTCAGCCCAGCCTGTGTTACTCCATTATTTCTACAATGTCACAATGACTTCCTACAAACCGTCTCAAGGACAAATTGAACAAGATTCATGCATGTTTTAAGGAAATAGTTTCTTTTTAAAGTATCAGATTTATTTTTACGTTAATCGGGCGAATCTTTATGAATAAGTAAATACACTTTGCGAAAGTATTATCAGTGAGATTCAAGGCGTATAAGGGAACTCCCCAACTTGTTAAATGACAGTTTCAGCTTGGGATGCACAATAGCAATTCGTGTTGCTCATGGTTTATAAACAGTCTACGTTGATAAAGTGGTATCTTGAACCAGAGACGGCGAACGGGAGACCTTCCCACAAGTTCTGAACTACCGGGTGGCACACAGCTTCAGCATATTATTTGTTATGGAGATAAATGATATACATGGGACAGCTGGTTGTGTTATGTGTAACAAACTAGACAATAGGTGTGGCCTTTTCAAACGATATTTTATACGCTATAGTTATTTTTTTTCGAAGGTGTGATCTCATGAGGATACCACAGTGAAATATCGAGTGTCAAATATATGCATGTCGAACAACGGGGCTGCAGCATTAGATGGGGCAATCCGAAACAATACGCATGTGCAATATGTAGTATATAGTGTGGCAGATACACACAGTGCCTTTATATTATGGTGAAATGGCACACTAAAAAAATATTTCAACATGGTTACTTTCTTTTTCGGTTGAGTATATGTCTATCACTTTAATCATGTATGTTTTTCATATCATATCATTATTAGGTTCTTCATTAATAGCAAAAAGAAAAGAGAGACACATTTCAAGAAAAGCAAAGAAAAATTGTTTTACCAAGGCCATTATAAACACACTGTACGTAGCGATCTATAAAAAAAATCATATCTGAAGAAATTGTCAAATAAAACAACAACCACACCAGTTCAATTCCACGATTGCACTCGTAATATGTGATTACTTAATTGCCAAGGAAATTCCGTAGACTGTGTCAGACACGGCCATTCTGGAGTATCCTCATGAGGACCCTAAAACATCCACACTATCAAACCGAGCAGTCAGCCCCATGATAAGGTTAACCAATTTCTCTTTGCAGTAGTATTCTTTATTAACGCGATTGAGTGCGAGTCCACCCACGCTTTCAATCAATCAGTCATTGTACGTTTGGTAGATATTTGGACTCGATTGTTGGCACAGAGTCTATTTAGCTGAGTCTATTGGCGCATCGAACCATTTGTATGACTTGGAAACGGGAGTTAGTTCTAACTAATGAGAACTCCCACTTCTTTCGTTTTTTTAACTTTGCGAGCCCAATAAGGATCCACTGTATTGATGAGTTGTGTTTTGTCGATATGTTAGGACACTTGATCACTGCAAGAACTACCACGTGACCATATCCTAGTCTAGTTTGAATGATTAATTAGTTTAATTTTCTATTCTTAATTCCTCTTTCCTGTTAGATTAGTCATACACCATCTATCGAGTTGTTAGCCAGAACGCATTATCTTGCAATAGTGTGAAAATTAGTTTTAGTTATATTGAGCATCACCCATGTGCAAACCCTATACAAACAAAATATTATGTCTATCAGATACAATGTTATGAATATAATGACATGAATATACAAACCCAATAGCATGAACACAATACCAGATACAAACCACATAAGTATTAAGTATTTGTAACGAATGTTATACCAATGATCATGAGCACATCATCAATGATCACATCATGCATCAGGTGAGACGTAAATAAGATATCTGTCTATCTATCTGTCTGTCTGTCTGCATCACTAATAGTGCAGAAACGTGAAGGTTTATACCATAGTAAACTGGACACTTGCACAGAGCTGATGGGTGGCGTGGCATATATAGAACATTTCTGAAGGAACACGTCATTTGAACGTAACTTCGTCTAATGTTAAGTGGACACTAACCTCTAATCGATATATCTCGTATATTACAGTAAGTAGTTTATTAATAAATGTCGTGCAATCGATCAAACATAAATATCTATAATCTTGAATATTCGTACGTGGAGCCAGTTCGACATATACGTTACCTAGTTTTAGTCCATGTAAACTGCACTTCATATTTATTTACGAGGGAATACTCGTGCATGAGATAAATCTGATATATGATTCATTCTTTTAAGTGTATGTATTGTTCATTATGACCAAGTATGCTCGATGAATACGTGTTTGGTCTGCATATATAAGACAGTTTATTTAATTTGAGAGAGAGAGAGAGAGAGAAAATACAAACAAATATTAAGTTGATCAATGTGGTTTCAGAAATATATTACCAGCGATAACGAGTCGGTCTGTTTATGATAGGAAGATAACCTACAATAACATTGTGAACTAGTAAGTCGCAGGAAAACATATTAATGAAAACCACATCATTATTTAATAAGCAGGAAATGTTGTATGACATTTTAATTAAATGTCTATTAAATAACGCAGCAACATTCACGTTACTACCGTGTGTGTATATATATATATATATATATATATATATATAGAGAGAGAGAGAGAGAGAGAGAGAGAGAGAGAGAGTGAGAGAGAGAG
>JAUTBV010010350.1:0-13019 GCA_032361325.1 Lepetodrilus fucensis | reverse complement strand
CCCCCCCATGAGACAATATAGAACTAACACTCAGCAGCATCGTCTCGTCCTCATATTTCAATAAGTGTATGCTATTTCATTTTCTCTAGCCAATGTATTGTATCAATACACTGTATATGCATTTATGGGAAGAGATTGTAGTTAGTGACACAGATGGCTTTAGTTTTCGTCGTTGTCGTTAGTATCGTTGTCCGTCATCAATTCACATTGTATTTAAGATTTGTTATGTATTAATTCATATAGTATTTGTAAATTATAATTTAGGAAGGGCGGCGATGGATAGTGGACCAACTCGGGTGATGATTGTTTGAGCTTAGAAACAAATAACATTAAATATTGTTATCAGCTCTGTTACACGTTTATTTTCTATTAGTGGATCACCATTAAACTATATTTCGTATTTAGCATTTAGTATTTTATGTTACTGTAGAAGGAAGTTTAGGAAGGATAAAGGATGGAAATAGGAGAAGAAGAATTTGAATTAGTTTTCATCATAAAGTAAAATGCCAATTAATTTCGGAATGTGTATTTTTAAAATAATCAGTTAGTTTATTTGAGAAATGCTGTAACTGATAAGTGATAATGGACAAAATATAAGATAAGAATATTTCGAATTTTCCGGAAGAACATGACATTTGAACATTGTCCGTATTATGAATGGCTTGTTTTAGTTACTGATAAAATTATTACGAATTTCAACATATAATCTACTAGTTAATTAACTTGTTTTATGTTTTCTAACCAATAAAATATGTCAACGTTTTGGTTGTGAGAACCGTAATTACATATAGACTATTTGTATTTTCCAGCGCATTTAACTGTGTTGTTTCATCTACCAAACATAAAGTTATAATGCCCTTTTGAATTTACAAGTACGTGCCGAGTATTAGGGCGAGTGAGGCATACTGTATTAACTGTTGTTGAAGTATGTCTGCTATCTACCTCTCAACCACTTCTTTCTCATTAATACATTATCAACGACTACCTGCGTGTATATATATATAACGTACGAGTGTTATTAATAATGCAAGAGTAGTATTAGAACGTATTATTAGAAGGTGACTTAGTGGATGGAAATCATTATTAGCAAGGATATATACTATATCACTATAGTATTAAACTACTACTATGTTGAGCATGTAGACAGAGTATCGTATGTACCAGATCGTATGTGAGCTAATCACCTATTTGCCATTAAGCGCCATCTCCTTATAATACTATAGCCAATATCTATTGAAAGGTAAATGTCAAAGTTGAACAACTTAATACTCTTATATCCACGAAATCTATGTCACAATACCCGCTATGTTATATATGGATAAGTGCTAATCAGTGCTAATTTAGTCTTATTTGAAATCAGAAATTTAATGGGTTTGACGTGACTTAATATCGATACAGTACACCTTTCGCAATTCCTGTACAAAAGTATACGTTTATATCAATGTAAATTTGTCTGATACCTTTGATCCTGCAATCTGGTAGAGTAAACACAGACTGGTAAGCTAGACTGGTAAGTTGAGAGATAAGTTATCTCCGAGATCAAAGTCCTTGGTGCCAGTACCATTATTCTTTCCATTATGGAAACAACGCTGTTTATAACATTGCTGAGATCACAGAGGGCGTATTCCGCAAATTAGAAACTCTAGCTGAGAGAACTTGCCGGAACTATTTCATAATTCCCACTCCTACAGGAATCGCCAGTATATCTGAGACCCTCCGTGTACAAAGTAAATTTCCTGTGCCAATAAAGAGTAGATGACGCGGATGAATAGACCTAAATTAATGTTGTTCGTTTTCTCCATTATTACCTATTTTGGTGGAAGTGTTTTTGTAGTCCGACGTTGGAACACCACTCTCCTTCTGGACATACGGCTTGCGTTTCACGAAAGGGACGTATTGTAATCGGGGCCTAAATCAGGGCGTATGCTAATATTTGGTCCTATAACAA
The DNA here is from genome assembly GCA_032361325.1 of Lepetodrilus fucensis. Taxonomy (NCBI): domain Eukaryota; kingdom Metazoa; phylum Mollusca; class Gastropoda; order Lepetellida; family Lepetodrilidae; genus Lepetodrilus; species Lepetodrilus fucensis. Next base: position 11,071 of record JAUTBV010010350.1, on the reverse strand, counting down.
GACGTCAATAGCAGTTGTATTTCACTTCAAAGTCTCTCCGTATTTGCAATGATTTCAGCATTGACTCTGCTAAACAATCCAAACAGGGTGTTTACTATTCTTTTGGGATCACCACAAAGTTATAACGATGTCGTTACGAGTACGACAGTTTTGGTAACATGGTCCCTGATATCTGTTTCACGAATGGGTCGTAGCGATACTCTTGGCATAAATCTAGGTTTATTTCCTACCCTGGCCCAGGCTTCACAGAACAGTCGTAGCGCTATGTGAGTCGTAACTCATTAGCAACTCCATGCTAACGTACATGAGTTACGATTATCGTAGCGCTACGACTGTTCTGTGAAGCGTGGGCCAGGGTAGGAAATAAACCTAGATTTATGCCAAGAGTATCGCTACGACCCATTCGTGAAACACATATCAGGGACCATGTTACCAAAACTGTCGTACTGGTAACGACATCGTTATAACTGTGTGGTGATATCCCAAAAGGGTAAAATCTTCCTCCACGAAGGCGTACGGTGTCGTTACGTTTATGACAGATTCGGAAACATGGTTCCAAGGTATGTATGCATAGCGACATCGTTAAGACTTCGTAGAGGAACATTTACACTTTCGAGATGATCACGTTTTCCCCCAAGGCGTTACGTATACAATAGCCAGAAAGAGTACAGACTTCCTCCACGAAAGCTAAGGATACGAAAGTTTCTGGAACACGGCCATCGGCAGGATAGTGGTATTGTTTATAAGCGAGAGTCCGGCGACAAGTCAGAGTGGCCCGGAGACGTCAGAGAGCTGACCAGCATCGACATGTTCAATTTAGACCACCGGTCATCCGGATGAGAAAGGGTGACCGAGTCATTTTGCTGGACAACTTAATGGTCACAAAATGTCAGACCGATATACGATGTCATGTTGATTTGGATGTTCCTGTTGGACATATGGACTGGATGTGTGTGAGTGTGTGTGTGTGTGTGTGCGCGCGTGTGTGTGTGTGTGTGTGCGCGTGTGTGTGTAGTTAGTTCTGTATACGCAACTAGTGGACAATACAAGTTCTCTGGTGATACAGTAAGACACGAATATAACGATAGATCGATAGATACCCAAATCAATGAGTTCTTGAGGCTGAGATTTGAATAAATGTCGGTCAGTCCACATTTCATCATATTTCCATACACTATCAGTGTATGGAAATATGATAAAATTTTGAATTGGGCTGTTTTTAATAACTGAATGCAAATGTATGCATTATTAGTCCAACAACGTACGGATATTTGTTATGATTTGTTTTATTCCGTTTGTAAAAAAGGTTTTGTTGACTGGGTTTGACAAGTCAGACGTAGATCTACTGGCTCCGCTCTACAAGTCCCTGTGGGTCGGTCGACTTACATAATGTTTTCTGTGGGCGTATTCACGTTGTCACTTACCAGTATTATATGTGCGTGCTCTATCCCGCACTAGACACATTATGAATTACTTTAATAGTTGGCATTTAATAAATAGAGGATCTAACATGAGTGATCATTTAATATTGATTTTATTAAACGAGTTGGTAAAGCCTCGCACAATATCTGAGTTTAAAAAATGATATACTGAGTTTAATAAATTCAGTATTAAATGAACACGAATGTTAGATTCTATTTATCACGTAACTCTATAAAACTTTCAGCAGTTTGAAACACTGGATGAATCCACAGTAACTGTGAAATATTTCTATCTGAATGATCGTCCGTGCAGATGCACGCTCATATTGACTGGTGTCCTGTCACATGTCTGTGAAGCAGCAAGCGTGCGTTAACGCAACACAGACAAGGAACCTACATTATATTGCACTAGTGTAACTATTTATATTTATTGAATGGGAGTTATTGAACTCCAAAACTCTATGTTATGTGATAATAATAATAATAATAATAGTCCATTATATTGAGCATTTGTTCCATGCACGAGGCATGCTCGAAGCGCATTAATCTATGAGGAATTTATGAAATATGATTGTTTTTATTGTATCGTTCTATCAGGAAACTACTACTACTACTACTACTACTACTATTACTACTACTACTACTAGTAGTATTACTGCTACTACTACTACTACTACTACTGTTACTAATAGTAGTAGTAGTAGTAGTAGTAGTAGTAGTAGTAGCAGTAGTAGTATGATCATAGTAGTAACGATAATAATACTACAGTCAGTTATTAGATGATCGCTTAATGTTGATAATTCACTAAACATTATACCAGGAGTTCCAAGCATCACCTCTCAGTAATATGCCTGATCATTCTGACAAATAATAACTACCAAATACGACACCCCTCTGTCAACTGTCGAATTCCTCTTAATACTACTGTTGTGTGTGTGTATGTGTGTGTGTGTGTGCGATATTTAGGATCGTCCATCTTTCCTATTATAATTAGTTTCTTTAGCGGCACCTTGCTGTAGGAGTCCATTACTGCAACACGCCTGATTGTGGCCGGCTAAAGTCTGTGATAAGATGTCGCCACACGAGCCACAGTGGAGCTGAGAGAGTGAGGAGGCTTGACTGAAGACCCCTGCTCCCTCCTTCCTTCCGCAGAGCCAGTGTCGCGTGGCGGCAGAACCATTCATTCCCAGTCAATGTATTAGCGTGTTCATCTGCTCGCTTGAATCACGTCGATATTAATACTTGCCGGAGAGATATATATTGTACCTACAAAGAGAGCATGCGTAATCAAGTTGGAATTTTCTTGTCGAAAGTTTCTGGAGTGGAAATGGAAGTTATTTTCGGGTAGATCGAAATCAAGATGTTGACCTAATTTGGAAAGTATCAAAACTAAATTGTTCCGGACTTCATATCAAGAGAAATGTGTTCCTACTGTTAATACAAGGTTCGTGGAGTGAAAACGGTGCGGCATGTCACCTCTACAACATACTCTGGATAACGGTAGTGCTGCCTGTTAGATGTTTCTACTGTCGTCACTTAGACGACGACACGGTTCGCGTAGTGAATTGTTTCCCAATATGTTCATTGCTGACTAATTCCCGCTGCTCCTGGGAAGCTGGGTGGCTGATGTAAAGTATTATATCCCTCCCAGAGTCGCTGCAACCCTACGAGGTCACGGTAGAAATGTGTTGAACTTCATAGACAGTAAGCATTATATCCGTGCATATTCCTGTCAATGTCGTAAATCAACATGTGAATGCAACTGTTGTTGATGTGTAGATACTGAAGCCCTGTCATGACGTCTTTGTCAAAATGCATCGAGAAGAGACGCAACGATCGTTGTCTATTTAGTCAAGACTTCAACACCTAAGCATATTTTAAATACATGCGATGCATGCTAAAATACAACCTGTCTATTTAAATATACTTCCTCGTTATGAATTCCTGCTTAACAAAACAACCTACCTTAAAAGTGTGATCATGACATTGTGCGCTAAAGTGCAAGCGGAGACCAATTCAGTGAATTTTACCGTCAGCTAGGTGACATTTTCTGCATCAGTGAGTTTATATACGCGTCCAGAAGTTATTAACAGAATGATATTGCAGATTCTGAGGACATAATCAAGAAGGATTTCTTCTCCCATCATCGGAACTGTTCCCTGTGAACAATCGCCACGGACATACATACGAAAATGGATACGAGTGATTCGCGATTTCCCAGCGGAACTGCATAAACAGGTTTCCAGACACCTACCTAAAACATCTATTTCTTAATCAGAAGATTCACCTTACAAAGCGGCGAATTCTCCAGAGATCTCTTCACATTCTCCTGTGATGAATTAACCCTTCAGCTTGCCGTAAAACTGGAACCATTGTGATTCCTCAAACTGCCATAGCTTTTTCCGCTCAATTAGCGGTGCAACAGTTAACGGACACATCATGCTTGTTGAACCCGTGCAAGTCGTACGACTGAATATCACCTACTTGTAAGAGCACCAGTGGATTAGTGGGACAGTACTAGCATGACATAGACACTTCAGCTTACTCATACGTCTTCGAGACCAAATGCTACTGTAATGGACATGACTGTTTCTCTACCTATGACAATGTGATTTGTCTAGGATTAAAGTGGATTAACGTCTGTCCTTGGATTGGAATCTCGGATGATCGTGAAACAGCCTATTTGTCTCGAGCACACGTGAACGTGGTTCAAAGCCAATGGAGTAAGCCGTATTGTAATTACAGAATGGCGTAAATGTTCTGTAACCGTATCCCGCTCTGATGGAGGAGAAAGTAATAATCAAAGACGTACCAGAACAGACTGCAGTCCGTTGACGTATAAAGTAATGAAATCGTCGACGTATAGATCTCGTGGTGTGGTGGTCTACGATCATAGTTAACTGGCATTATAGGAAATGTAATTTAAACATGATTTCATTTACGTCCATTTTGCCTCAGCGAATGATTGATTATTGACCATTCTGAGAATTTAAAGTATACAATATTCTTAAACGATGTGGTGGCGTATGTTTGTTGTGATTGCGGTGGTAGGTATGCTTGGGCAAGTGAAGAGCAAGGACATTAAATTGGGTATATTGTTACCATTCAACGGAAGGTACCCGTGGGTGCTGAACAAAGCTCGACCAGCGTTGGAGTACGCGATCGAGTCCGTCATGAACGACACTGCATTGCTGCCAGGATATACCATCAATACGGTGTACATGGATTCTAAGTGTTCTGAAACAGAAGGTCCTTTGGCGGCAATAGATATGTACACCGAAAAGCTGGCCCACGTCTTCATAGGTCCTGCTTGTGACTACAGTGTAGCGCCCATAGCCAGATTCAGTTTCAAGTGGGGGATACCCGTTATTTCTCCCGGGGCTTTGGTCAGTGCTTTCCACGACAAAGGCGAATATAAACTGCTGACAAGAATTCAAGGATCATACGCTAAGGCAGGGGAGTCGTTTCTTGCCTTGTGTTTTAAGTACAAATGGCGGAAAATCGGATTATTGTACCACGACTTCAAAAACGACCCTAATAGGGTGAAGTCTGACTGCTTTTTCACACTGGAAGCTATATACTTGGCTGTTGTCGGGGTTATTGGAGTACAACCCTGGCATAAGTCCTTCGATCAGACGAAAGGAAATGCCGATTTCGATTCTCTTCTCAGAGACGCGTCCAAGCATACCAGAAGTAAGATGTTCTCTATTTACTAAGTTAAGCTCTATGCCATTTGCTCCTGTAATGGGTCATTGCGCTTCGTTGCATGTCTATGATATAAATATATCTTCATCTATAATATATTCATACGTTCTCGCAATCGTATGCACTCATGCATCCCTAAGTTAATATTTAAATGGTTTACAAACAGCGTCATATTGCTGACAAACAATGAAGCTTAGGTGTTCTGTGGGAAGTATATGTCTAGATGGTATTAGGTCAACATATGAAATGTTTATCGAAGTGTTAAGAAGTAAATGTTCGAGATTGTGTGAAATGTTTGTCCAGACGGTGTGTAATATGCAAGTAGAGCGAATGCTGCTCAAGTGTGTAGATATTGATAGTTATATTCCAGCCACCTGTCTAAGCTAGACTTCCATTGTGACTCATAAGGGAATCCATGTGGTTGGTGTACACCAGATTTATACTAGGTTTCCCAATTTCAACGAAACCTAATACTTTATTTTGGCTAATACTTGACATGGCCATATGTATGATGATTACAATCGTGCACGTATAGTCTGACTCCACGAATAGTCTGATATCATATGGTCTTGAACACTTGCTAAACTCATTTAGTGGAAATGTCAAGTAGTTTAGAATGTTATTCGCCTGTGTGTATCCACATGACATCGAAACTACGTGTAAGTGTTCAACCTTTGTAGTGGACATTTAACGTCGTTACTGTTTAATATGTGAATTTTCTGTCTGAGTATTCACAGTGTCACACTATGACATTTAACGTAGTTAAACATGACACTCAGCTGTGTGTATTCACACTGTATGACATCAACATTACGTACACATGTTCAACTCTCGTAGTAGAGATTTAACGTAGTTAAACATGACATTCAGCTGTGTGTATTCACACTGTATGACATCAACATTATGTACACATGTTCAACTCTCGTAGTAGAGATTTAACGTAGTTTAACGTGCCATGTATGTGTGTCTAATTCACACTAGACATCAACAATATGCGTAGGACGTTTTCCTGTGCAAATATAACATTGCTTAAGATGTCATTTGTCACATTTTGACATCAACATGACATCACGATAATAACTAGATACCGGTAATCACAGTAGGCCATCAGATGGCCAATGGCCAAATGGCCACGATGACATTGGTCAATGCCTATTTAAAATGAAGATGTCGGTCGACGTCTCTCTATTCCAACACAATTTGTGTACAGAGGCATGCATATTTAAAGGATATTTGACACAGTCTTGTGTTAGATAAGCGTACCAATCAGGGCCCAATAATTAATACATCACTTCACACATATTAGACGAACACATCACGTAATGTTTCTATAAATAGCCTTCTCCAATACACAGCATGGTCCGAGGTTGCGAAACATATTCTAGATTGACGTTTTCATTTCAGGTTTTGAGCTGGTCCCAATGCAAATATTTAGTTGAGCATGAAATCGTACTCAAAGAGTTTTCGTAAGAAGACTCCGAGATTAGGAATCCTTTTGAGTACGATTTCATGGCCAAGTACGAAATTGGGTGTGGACAAAACTGAGTTGAGCATGAATCGCCTGAATTTTGAGTAGGATTACGTGCTCAAACTCAAATTGTATATCATGGATTTGTCAACAATAACTTGAGATGAGCTTTTTTTCTGAGTACGATTTCATGCTCGTTAATTTTGAGCTTGGACATGGAATCTTACTAACAATTGTTCGTAATCTCGGGGCCTGGGCTTACGATGTGAATACAGTATATACTAGTATAAAGAAAAAGAATAATGCTCATGTACTGGTATTCTGTAAGCCACCCGCTCCGTTGATAATAGCACGGTGTGATAGGACAATGCTCACCACTCAGCAGTCATTCTGTTGAACAGAACAGCATTTATTTTCTCATAAATCAGGTAATAGGATACAGAGAAATAGTAATAGTATACGTACAAGATAGATAGAGAACATACAGTATACATATATACATGGTTGTACACTTAACATGTTAAAGAAGTGATAGGCCTGCTTTAATATATTTACATAATTTAAATAGTAATGGGGAATAGTTAGAGTTTAGGAGAGTTGTCATTTTACCAATCAGCATAGCATTAATGATAACATTGTGTTTTAGTAAATGTGTTTTCAATCTGCTTTAGCTATTTTATCATTCATTAGTAGTATGATATATATTACGTTGCATTAGCCATACTAGCTATGATAATTGTCCACTACTTGGACTAATATGATGCAAATGATACAATGTTGAACTTTAACCCCGCAATCTCCACGAGCTTCGATGAGACGATCTGATACCAATCTGATATATTCAGTGTCTGTGCTAATTAGCGCTACCAGCTTTAACAATGAATTATTCCAATGGATTATCGATCTGTAGTATGGGCGTATGTATGTATCAAAAGTGTGAGATTGTACTCATGGCAGTTACTTGTGGTAAATCTGTTGGAGGTCCAGAAATAGCGAACTAACCACAATTATACAATTATTCTCCGGATATATCACCTCCGGAAATATAGAATAGGCCATATTATTTGTTCTTTCGTTCTTCTCACTTTCATCTATGTCGCCCTCTCTCTCATACCTATCTCTCTCACAAACACACTCTCCCTCTGTCTATCTCTCTCAAACACACACTCTCTCCCTTTCTCTTTCTCTCTCTTTCTCTCTCTCTATCTCTCGTTCTCTCTCTCTCTCTCTCTCTCACACACACACACACACTCACACTACCTATCTATCTGTCTTGCTCTTCGATGTATTTATATGTGCTGGTGAATTGATTTGTGTATATATATATTTGCCATGACTTCACATTAATGTATATGAATATCGTTTCTAAAGCTCACTGAAATCACCTAGTAAGCATACATCTAAAAGTACGTTCATCTAAAAGTACGTTATCATTAACAGTCAGAACATAGTGAACGTTCCCTACCAATTACATCGTTACTTTTATGAATAGGCGCGAATGCTGTCCTAAGCGGACGTGTTCAAATCACAAGAGCCGAAGTGCTTGATAATCATGAAAATCCCGATCACTCGAATATAATACCTCACGTCCAAGACATAATTCAACAATCATATTTGCCAACGATGAAAGAGTCAGAATACATCCTTGATTTAGTTCCATATTGTATTAGGCAGTGTGATCACGGCTCTGCTACTATGTCGACTATTAAACTAACTCAGTTACCATCTTGTAGTGCAGAGCACATCGGCGAAGTTATATGGTAGTCTAGCGTAGACTACACAATTGGTAAGAATGGAGTTAGCGGTAGTGCTCCTTTCTAGCTGTTCTGTCTGTACTTTCTATCCGACGCATGCGCAGTTACACTGTGCGGTGTTGATCCTTGGTAACTGCGCATGCGTCTGACAGAAAATACAGACAGAACAGCTAGAAAGGAGTTACCTTAGAGTTACGCCGCATCGTACAGTTATAGCAGGGTCTAGCCATCCTACATCCTTCTTGCATGAAGACATCATAGGGTAGCCTCGTCGCAATCAATAGGGAATACTAGTATTTGATCTCTTGGTGTTAGTGTCAAGTGTTGACGCCTGCTTGCGATGCAGATATCCCATTTGCTTTCAGAATCAGTCAGGGAAAAAGATATAACCGGTTAAATAGTCCATCTTCGCGTTTGCATTAAATATGCTCGTTCAGGGGCAGATGGAATCAGAACGTGTCCCTGATCAAGTATGTACAGGCAAGTCTGGATTGAGTATTCCTGCCCTGGACATTTTACAACTTGTTTATAAATGTTTGTGAAAATGGGTTTCACAAGTCTGGAAGAAAGAAGATTTGATTATGTATTCTCTGATAGGCGGCTTACCGATAGGTGTTTAATCACACACGTCGCGTATGTATATATGCATTTCTTCTAGGTAAGATAGCATGCAAGACTAACCAGAAAAGCGCAACTAAATCAACATGGCCTGAAAGACACCGATATATCAAATAAAAGCATTGGAAATAATGCTCCCGAAACATACACTAAAGCCAAGGGTAGACTCCATTTATTGTTGGTTTTGTGGGTATAAAAAAATGTCCCTTCAAACTCTTTACATGCTTGAATTATTCATCTAATATTTCATAGTGGCATACTTTGATGGGAACAATACTAAATGTATTTCTGGCAGATTACGCTTGAAGTGCAGGGTTCTCTGTAATTGAATTATTATTTTTTTTAATCAGTTTTGATTGCGCATAGTAGTCTATATATGCTACTCTGCGTGTTCACTTGTGTGCTATACAAACTAGATGTATTACCTACATGTATACTATAAATATCAGACATACGTGCTGCAGTGCTGGCACGCTATTCAGAACTCTGAAGGAGTAGAGAACGTGATTGTAAATGATAGATGGTATTTGTGAGTGGTGTTCTTTGATGCGATTCTTTTGTCTGTTTGCTTACCTACCGTTGCTGCTGCAGCTGTAGAGCCAATGTGTAGATATAACTGTTATTGTTTTGTCGAACATCTAAAATATAACCTTCACTTAATTATTCATCTTTTACACAAGCACACACACACACACACACACACACACACACACACACACACACACACATGTGCGCACAGACACACACATACATAAATACATACGCACACATACGCACACACATAAACACATGTGCGCACAGACACACACATACATAAATACATACGCACACATACGCACACACATAAACACACACACATACATATATACATACGCACACATACGCACACATACGCACACATACACACACATACACACACAGACACTTGTAAACACAGATAAAAGAAAAACACACAGAGAAAGAGAAACACAATTAAAAGTACTTATGGAATCATCGACTCTTTGCTTTAGATGTACATGTACACTATTGGCAGTAGATATAGCACATAATGGAATATAATGGGACAGACATATTATTTAGTACCTGTATATCTGCATACAAGTTACAGAAAATTGATAAGAACGATAGATAAACTGACTCTCATTAGACACGATAACAATTACAATATGGTATATTGCGACAGAAATTCTGCAATGCAGACATCAAAGTAAGAATCCACAATTATCCGTATAAATTCTGCAATTTTATTATTCTATTTTGTACAATTATAGTAACACAATAATATAATATACAATATAGTTTTATTGATTAAAAACATATCCAATGTAATACTTTTTTTTCGTTTCGGATCTGGAAGTACCCCACTGACTCAAGAAATAAACAAGTCTTTTGAATATAAATATACAGTGATGCTTAATTCACCGGATACCGTTCTAGACGCATTTGTTTGGTGGACTGATCGTACTATTATATCGCATAGCGCCACGTATATATCAGGAAGATAATACTCTGTGATTCAAGCAGGGAAATCTATTACACCGCGTCTAATCACCGTACGTTATTGCAGCAACGTATTTATAGCGCAGTCGTTGCAGTGTGGCATACGTTGGCACGACATCGGCACGACATTATCCCATCCACCACCCTGAATATGTAATTGTGGCTTCATTGGCTATGCTGTAAGGTGTCTGTCATGCCAACGTGATGTGTATCTTGCAACTACATCGTCGTAGGTCTATGTAGTTGTTAACTTCTTCGTACTTTATGACATGATGACCTTTTTTTTATATAATATATCTCGTAATGCATTAATGGAATCATATTTTCTTTTAACGCAAGATGCATATTGGAATGGCTTAGGAAATGATCCATAAAGTATCCTAAACTGATAAATAGTATTGCTTTTCAGGCCAAACAAATGGAAGGAACACTATTATAGTTACCCGTGTGTGTGTGTGTGTATGTGTGTGTGTATGTGTGTATGTGTGTGTGTATGTGTGTATATGTGTGTGTATGTATGTATGTATGTGTTTGTGTATGTGTGCGTATGTGTGTATGTATGTGTGTATGTATGTGTGTATGTATGTGTGTATGTGTGGGGGGAG
>JAUTBV010010239.1:0-22477 GCA_032361325.1 Lepetodrilus fucensis | reverse complement strand
TAAAACAATGAGGAAGTGAGTGTTCTTTACATTTAACATGATAATTTAGATACAATCTTCAACAGTTCGTGAGTAACTCGCTTCGAACCTTAATACCCTGAAAACCGGTAACTCGATGGTATATTTACTAAGGGCTGTGAAATATTGATTGCATGAAGGCAAACTGATTACTTTATATGGACATGTGCATGTTTATTTTTGCCGCATTTAAGTAATATTTTAATCATCGAGTTGTGCTTAGGGTCACGAAATATGGATGTCCAACCATATCCTTATGTTATACGTGCACTTGTACACGGCTGTACAAGTGTGTACATGTAGATGTTAATCATCTGGGTCCGTATGCACAAACGTAGTTCAACCACAGTTTAGGCTAAACTAAGTTTAATAAACGAGTTATAACACTTTCGGTATGATTCTTAAACTACGGTTTAACTAAACTACTTCTGTGCATACGGACCATAATGTTTTACTAGTAAAAATGCTTACGATTGATTTGAACGAATGTCAGTCTCAGAATTTTCATCACTGAGGGTTTCTAAATCGGAATTTACATCGACATCCAGACAACGAGACATCGTGCTGGTCTAGACCATCAGTTGGAGACCAAACTAATAAGTACATCCAACATTTAGTGGATCATGGCATCTGTTTATGTTCTCAGACTTTACACAACCGGAAATTAGTTTTCTTGTGTTTAGAAGCAAAGTTTAAAAAGTTGGACTTGAACATGAAATATGATTAGCTATATGATGACGGTTGTACGCTATTATATCATTGATACATGCTATACTCTATTATATCTATGATATCAGAGGGTGAAAGTAAGTAGTTTAACTATGAATTATATTGATTGGTATTATATTTATATGAAAGGAGCCTCTGAAATTCTTTACCCTATGATTTATCTCTTGCTTATCTCATGTATTGCATGACACACACTTTTTAAAGCGTTTCTTTATATTAAAAAAGGTAACTAATATCCAGTCATGAGCTAACATAGTAAAGCAGATATCTTGCTAATTGTAAGTATTTAAATTAAGTTACATAATATATATGCAATGTATAATTTAAAAGATGTGGACATATTGCGCGTTCAAGACCTAATTAAAGTCTTGCAGTTCCACCTAAATAAAGGTAGGCTATTATGTACAACACCACAATGTATGTATATATAATTATATATAGGCCATAAAGAGATAAGTAAGTATAAACACCGATTCCGTGGCGTAAACCTTCGAGCGCCTACCACGGAGTGCGGAAGGTCGATTTGGCAAACCCAGTTTGCTTATCGGCCGCGTCATACCTAAAGACGGCAACAATGGTAGTTGATGTCACCCTGCTTGGTGCTCAGCATAAAGGGAAGTTTTCGTCAACGGGTGGTCCCTCAGAGTCACTATACTGTGTCTGAGTGGGATATTCTTGTTAACTGCGACATTAATATTCCAGAGTGAGCTAGCACTCTAAAAACGACTGGTGGAAATCCAGCCTAGCACAAGCAGCCAATAACATACACCCTCTCCAGCTCCATGCTGTGAGACAAATGCGTCCCAAGGAGGGACCAGTCTGCCGAAATCAGCTAAGCTGGAAGGCGACTGTAAACGCATTTAAACACACACACACACACACACACACACACACACACACACACACACACACACACACAGAGTAAGTATATGCTTTAGACTGTACATAGGCCTATATTTGAAACAAATTAAATTACATTATTATTATTATTAGTATTAGTATTAGTATTATTATTAGTAGTAGTAGTAGTAGTAGTATATAGTATATAGTAGTAGTAGTAGTAGTAGTAGTAGTAGTAGTATTTTAATGCATATATGCTATACTATATCTAGTCAAACCAGGTTCAGAATTATAGCAACATGATAAAATATATATCCATCCATGTAACAGATGTTGATACATGTAACAGATGTTGACATATTTAATGGTCAAACGTATTTTACCTGAATGTATGTGCATTTGAGTTATTTAAATATGTTCATATAATCAGCTGATAATAGGGCCTATAATAATAGTATACTATATATAAGTATGTTGAGCAACAAGTTACATTTTCAGCATCTCTCAGTGGTTTTCAATATGTTCATGTATTTTTTTCTCTCAAAGTTATATTTTTTATCGTTCAAATACTACTGTTGTATGTACGTTGTTGTTGTTGTTAAATCTTGGCCAGCTGAAACAGATGATATATTTTAATCGTTGGATATGATTTGTATTCTGTCAGACTTCAAAAGCATCTATAGGCCTAATCAGATTGAAAGTAAATTTACGGTAAATTTACGGTATTCTTCTGAAAATATAGTATTTATATTCTAGCAGGAAAATTACGTAATATGCTTAGTTCTAAGAAATACAGGATTTGACTTTCACTTTAGCTTCTCTGAAGGTCTTGCTTTTCTTTTCCAAGGTCATAACCAAAATATAGGACAACAGGATTATTTCAATAATACAGACATTTCACACGCAGCAATAACGTAAAATGGAAATATTATGACGGTTATCACATATAATTTGCTTCAAACTGTAATTAAGTATGTGTAAAGTTTCGTTATTCTTAAAAGTTGATATTTTTTTTTATATTCGATCCGAATTCGCTATATAATCCCATTCCCAAGTTTCATAGTTCCTTTCAGTTTTCAGTGAACATGTCTGCTGCCAAGGTTCAGTGCACGGGAGGCGGTCAATATAATGGAACCGAGGAAAGGAATGGAATTGTTCAAGCTTTGCTTACAGGTTGGGGTTTATTATACTATTTCCTTTCACATTCTGTCTAAAGATTGCACTGTCATTTCTGATTTCAGTAACGAGCAATGTGCACAAAATGTACACAGTTTACGTTTGGTCTCTCGTCACTCACCGGTGTCGTTGTCTATTTGTTTGTCATAATGTTTACTATCGACCGAAGCGCAACGTTTTTCAGTTTAACAATAACATAGACACGCATATTTATTAATACAAGTTCCTGTGGATGTATGATTCATCTAAATTACTACAGATGTGCGACTTTAAGGTGATTAACTTTCAGTTTCATTTTGTAATTCCTTGTAATTTTTACTGTTTACATTAATTTACTGAGTAAATTCTAAATATCATGTCAGAGTTTATATGGATTCATACAAATGTCCGATCATATGATCATACCTCAATGAATGCAACAACAAAATACAATCAATCCTTATTTATCATACTATGAAAATATAGAAAAAAGTCTTGAAGATTTATGAATTAAAGGCATAAAATGATCACAGATATTTATGGTTGTTTTGGACAAGTTCTTACCTACAAATTCAAGTGAAATGACTTAAGTTTTCTTAGAATTCCTTCATAGATCAATTGATGCATCAAAGACAATATAATTAGAGGAACATTCCCTTTATCATATTCATATAAAATATTACTAGTATTATTTTGATAACTATCAAGTGTTGTAGATTCAATTACATCAGTAAATAGCAATTTTTGGGTGGACAAATCAAACGTAGGTAGTCTCAGATCAAAATGTAGTTGTCGTATAGGTCAACCATCCGTGATAGTATGCCTTTAATAGTGCTACTGCAGACAATATACATCAATTGTAGTTAATCAGTTATTTTTTGCAATAAACCTTCATTTAAAATATTATTCAAGAGAGAACGAGTAAAACGTTAATTTTCTTCAGATGAAATACCATTCAGATTCTTTGTTATTGAATTTATACCACAATGAACATGATGAATATACCACAATGAACATAATGAATATACCACAATGAACAGGATGAATACAATGAACATGATGAATGTAAAACAAATTGCAGTCAATTCATGAATAAAATACTAAACAAATTTTTATTGAAATGAGGATGAAAACAGTTACATCATTTATTGTGATGTTATTAATTTCTGTGGAAGCTGTAAGCCTGTAATGGTACAGTGGAAGATACATCACAGATACATGTGTTTCTTGTCCAATTTGCAAATTGAGCATGGTGCAGTTACCCTTTTTAGTACCCGTAATGTTTGTTTGGAAAAATTCCCGAAACTAATTTGAACCAATTTGAAACATATGAACCAATATTAGATTGCCTGGATTAACTGAAGATCTATATGTTTATTACAGACAGACAGACATATATTTTATTACATGTAATATGCTTAATGCCTTTTCTTAATTACTGTATCATCTATTATTAAATCGGGTAAAATTAAATTCTGATGCACTTGAATAAAACATGGTTTATCCATTACCATGATTACCTTAACTGTTGTCCTTGTAGTTTGATATGTTGTGTGTGAAAACACCATTGATTATCGGCTAAACACGAGAAAAAAAGGATTCACAGAGATGAACATGATCAATACATGATCAAGTTATATAAAAATGGTCTCATAAATACATTTTCCTAGATCTACAAACCTAATGCTAATTTTTAGTATTATCATAATATGGGTAATCTTAATTCATAGGATTGGCTTAACTCTTTATGTGCAATATTTGAGGGAGAACTGTATTGATTTTTAACCCACTCTGGGGTAAGGTTACCCAGCTTACAATTTTGATCGCTTGTTTGTGGTTAGCCAGGCTTTTATGAACTGGTCTTGCAAGTTATGTAGGGCATCTGGATAATCAACCTATTTTCACTTAAAGTTGTTATTTCCATTCAAGCCATTTCTCAGTAACCAGATGACACCAGCATTTATCCATGTGTAAACATCATGTTTATCATATATCATATTTGTGCAAGGAGTGTAGTTAATAGTACAAGAGTTGTTCACTTTGAAGAGGAGATGTGTGACAACCATTGTCATGACTACACTGGTAACTGCCTGTTCTTTACAATCATTATTGTAATAACCTCAGCATAAAAGGAACTGTAATAGTTTTATGTTAAATACAGAAGATTTGATCATTATTAAAACTATTATTTATTACATTATTATAAATTACTAATTTAATTAGTGTATAAAACACCAGCAATTTCACTGCTAGGCATGAGGACTGGTAATTCTTAAGTTACACATCCTCATATGTTGGCCAGTGACCGATTATGTCTTAAAAACACAACACAACATGCTGGCGTGCAAGGCTAAAACTTTACCAGCCCTTGCGAGGTGCGGACAGATTCTATTTTGAACACTGTTCCAGTTAATCACAATATTTACTTTAGATGTATCAGATGTGTTTGTTTATTTGTTTTTAATTTGAGGCATAGATCTGCTTTTCAAGAGATCAATGCAGCTTACAGAGAGAAACCTACAACACTTGTGTTATACAAAGTGTTGCAATCATCCCGCAGACACCGGCTGGTTCTGCAGATATCTATGCTGGTTATCTGGTATGATAAGATGGAATTATGAATGTAAACCATCTAGCACCTTTAATTGCACCTTGGGTTGAAAACTCTCCAGGGAGTTGAGAAGGTCAAATGAGTACATTTATGCATTGATTGGGGTAATACCAAAAGATGATGATGATGATGATGATGCTACCATATTGTCATGTAAGTTGCTGCTGCTGCTGCTGGATGATGATGATAATGATGTGTGAATATGATTAGTATTATTATGATGATGATGTGTGAAAATGATTAATATTATGATTATGATGATGATGATGGAAGTCCTGGATACTTTCAGACCTGTACCAGATCACGATGGCGTACGCCTACTGGAAGAGTGGCAAGATGGACGACGAGGCAACCTTTGACCTCTACTTCAGGAAGAATCCATTCAAAGGAGAGTTCACCATTTTTGCTGGCCTCGAAGAGTGTCTAAAGTTCATCCAGAATTTTCACTTTTCTGAAAGTGGTAAGAAAATATGAAGATGTTAAAAATTAATACAATTCCAATTGTAATCAGGCTCGGTTAATAGATTGGGTGCTTCACACACCTCGGCTACTAAATGAGCCTGTTGACAAGCCTGTTGACACGTCTCCTCATGCATGAACTACATTATAAATAATAAATTATTATTAATACTTATTTTATAATTATTGTATTTTATTATTATATCAATACTTATTTAAGTTTCTATTTTTTAAAATATTATTATTAAATTAATTCTTGAATTACGTCACGATGTGAGCATTACTACAGAGAGTGTTTTTGTTGCCAGTTTTGGTCGTATTTGAAAATGCATAAGAAATCTAATCTGGGAAATTTTACTGGTAAACTCAGAAACTGTAGTATACAAACTATCTGAAACAGACTGAGGGTATCGTTTCTCGAAGCTCTCTTGTAAGTGCACGATCCCCATGTATTAGAGATGGCTACGAGAGTCCTTACGGTTGCATAGTAGATATGAGAGCTGTGATTATCCTATATTTATACTATATTTATACTACAAACGTGATACAGTATGTGAGTGTATCTGTTGCAGACATTGCATATCTGAAGACCGTGTTGCCGGCTGACATCGAGCCAGACTTCTATGTGTACCTGAAGAATCTGAACACGGACACGGTCTGCGTCTATGCCATCGAGGAGGGCACGGTGGTGTTTCCCAAGGTGCCACTCATCATCATTAAAGGCCCACTCCCAGTGGTTCAGCTGATGGAGACACCACTGCTGAATCTGGTCAACTATGCAAGGTATTCTGCAGTGATAGAAGTTAGCTTTTACCAGCAATAGTTTGGCATGAAATGCATTGACCCTATTTGGTAGATTTTCTCAGTAAATACTTTTTGAAATGACAAACCAAAATTTCAATGTCTTTTTTATACGGCCTAATCAATATTGAAAAATCTAATTTTTGCAACTTTATGAAAAATCTGTTTAAATATAGCGATCACTAAATATTTTGAATAAATATTATTTTATGCAGAGGGCAATGTCTGAAAGACGGCACAGGTAAAAAAGCTTGATTTGCACTTGCTGAAGCATTTCCTCACACACCTGCATGTTCAAATTGAACATTTTTGCCGTTTACAATCTTGAGGTTAGCATGAAATCGTACGTAAAAATGTTATTTAATCTCGGGGCGTGGTGTTCTCTGACAGTTTGGTGGCCACCAATGCTATGAGGTTCCGTCTAGCTGCGGGAAGTGACAAGCAGCTGCTGGAGTTCGGACTGCGTCGAGCACAGGGACCGGACGGAGGACTGTCCGCATCCCGGTACTGCTACCTGGGAGGTGAGCAGTGAACCCTGAACCCTGAGCACCACTCACGTCCAGCATTGGTGTTGTAGGACGCAACGATAGAAACCTACCTTTAAAACTTACTAGCCAGAATAGTGATACAAATAAATGTTTTAAAAAAAAGAATTAATTTTTACTAGCCCTTATGTATCATAAGGGCTAGTAAAAAATAATAATTTTAGCATTAGGAGAAATGGCTACGGCTAGTGAGCTAGTGTAGTTCTATCCCCATAGGAGATTTTAGGACATTGGAGCCAAACCTGCCCTGAGGAGATCAATGTTGGCCAAAGTTGCTGACATGATCATGAGAGAATTACAGCTACAGGGATAGAAATTAACACTAGCCTGCTAGCCGGGTCACATCACATATAGAAATTAACACTAGCCTGCTAGCCCGAGCCATTTCTCCCAATACTAAAGGTAACCTAAGGGCTAGTAGAAAATCATATTTTTTGTAAACATTTGTTATTTGTATCACTATTTAGGCTGGTAAGTTTAATGGTAAGTTTCCATCCCTGGTGACAATGGGCTGCGTCAGTGTGCTATCATAGGGCAGATGTTATCTTGGTTCATTAGTACCAGCGAGCAATCAAAGGTTTACTGCAACACTCGGCACTGTCAACTGACGAGCCATGATATGAGTGAAATAGTCTAGAAAGCTACTCTAAAACCTCAAATCTAATGAAAAATAAACAAACTAATATTGCGTTCATTAATTAAAATTCCTAATATCCGAAAAGTAAAAAAACAATGTTTTGACGACAAAAGCAATTTAATGTGTTAGATGACAATATGGCAGCTGCATTGTGGCTAGTAATAAGTCGATGTATTTTGTAGGTTTTGACGGTACCAGTAATGTATTGGCTGGCAAGATGTTTGGTATTCCTGTCCGTGGAACTCACGCCCATGCTTTCATCACATCATTCTGTACTATGGAGGAGATCAAAAATAAGGTATGTCCCGTGATTTATGTGTTGTAGATATGAAATGCTATTTATGATATGTACATATGTACATATGTATATGATTTATGGGATAATATTGATAGTTTTATTATTATTATTATTATTATTATTTATTATTTATTATTATTATTATTATTATCATCATTATCATTAGTATTATTACTTCCAGTACTACTACTACTATTAATATGTCATTAAACCAAAAGTAAAATATTTTACTAGTACACAATGCAGAATCACAGTCAATTCAGGAACAAACATTACCATACTCACTCACCATACAGTTAATGCTAATTGTACGAGCTTGTATGCACTTCATAATTCTCATTGCAAATACTTTGTGAGAGGATTTCGTTGTAGCCTAATGAAGCATATTCTTTCTTACTGGGGCTGACTGCAGTGTTTAGCATTGATTTATATTAACACAGCATTGAGCAAGCTTAACCCTCTACTGGCTGGGATAAGCACTAATTTCTTCGCCAGGCATCTATGGTAGTGTTTGAAATTCAGAAAATAATACGAGGGTCATTCTCCATAGACCCAATGTTAATGGTTGTTTCATCTATAATTTGCAGATTTTCAAATGACCCCCTCTAATTCTAACACTGTATGGTTGTCTTTAGCTTTGAGAAGGTTAACTGTACAGTAAGCATTTCATATTTTGCGATGTCTTGCGTGTCTATTTGATCAAACTATAATTTAGTTATCGTCACTTTGTGTTGCAGATGATTCGCAAGAACAACAGTACTGAAGAAGTTGACTTTGTTGACTTGTGTATAAAATGGCAGGAACAATTAGCTCCACTGTTGGGTAAGACTTTCTATCATATGGGTGGACTATTTCCTGCTGCAGAGTAAGGCATTAATTAATTCAATAAATTAAGGAAAACAATGAAAAATTATGAGAATTGTGAAAATTGATAGCAACTCAGTTGAATTCATCATTCTACGATGACATTATATGACATTGAATATTTATTTATTGTAAAAGTTAATTGTCACTATATATACGTAATTATGTTTTCCAGCATTTGTTCCTGATCAGACTCGAAGTGGAGAGTTGGCTGCATTCGCCACTTATGCCCAAGCTTTCCCCGACACGTTGATTGCGTTGATCGACACGTATGATGTCATTAGGTCAGGTCTGCCCAACTTCTGCACTGTAGCTATGGCACTGAACGATGTCGGGTACAGAGCACGGGGCATCAGGTTGGACAGTGGGGACTTGGCTTATCTCTCACATCATGTTCGGAACACCTTCAAGAAAGTTGCTGAAAAGTAAGATTTATTTGTGATGTGAAATAATTGGTTTTGTGTTCTTACAATTCTGATTGTAGTTCTAGTAACAAGAATCTCATATGAGGAGAACAGAAATATCGGATCACTCATTGGACTGTTCCAATGTTCAGATTGTCTTCCAATGTTCACATTTAACTTCCAATTGTTCACACTTAACTTCCAATGTTCATATTTACCTTCCAATGACTAAAAACACTGTATAAATTAATATAAAATCAAATGTTTAGATTTCTTCCAATTTTCAGATTTAACTTTAAGTGTTCAGATTTAACTTCCAGTATTCAGAATTAATATTAACTTCCAGCATTTAGAATTAATATTAACTTCCATTGTTCAAATTTAACTTCCAATGTTTAGACATTTTCCAATGTTCAGATTTAATTTTCTGATTACTTCCTGTGTTCAGATTTGACCTCCCTTGGTTTGAGAGACTCTCCATTGTAGCCAGCAATGACATTAATGAAGATACCATCCACTCGCTTAACCAGCAGGTACGTGCCACTGAACACTGATTACTGCAGAGTAGTACGACTGTAATACATAGCATCCTACAACACAGTCTCATTGTGATTATCCATCCACTTCATTGTGATTATCCATCTACTTCATTGTGATTATCCATCTACTTCATTGGTACTGACAGACCAACGATGATAACTACATTGCCATGAATCTACTTAAGCTTAAGGAGACTGTTTTACTGAAGTGGGGACTGTCTTACTGAAGTGAAGACTGTTTTACTGAAGTGGGGACTGTTTTACTGAAGTGGGGACTGTTTTACTGAAGTGGAGACTGTTTTACTGAACTGGGGACTGTTTTGCTGAACTGGGGACTGTCTTACTGGACTGGGGACTGTCTTACTGAACGATTATAATGGACTATAGTATAGTAAAAGTTGTAACTCCTATATGTCCAGCGACTTGTATTTTCAGGGTCATGAGATAGACAGTTTTGGTATCGGGACACATTTAGTGACCTGCCAGAAACAGCCTGCTCTGGGATGTGTTTTCAAGGTAAGAATTCTTCCAGGACGTCTTTTAAAACAGAATCTTTACAGACAAGCATTGATTAATCAGGCCTGCAGGGTAGTGTGTCATGAAACTCTTGTACATATCCAATACAAGACTTGCAAATGTGGTGATTGCTGTGTATTCGATATTACCTGTAAGAGGAATACTATGGTCTATTAGGGGATATGTGAGCTTTGTGAAAGGTTGTCCGAGCATGTTGTTTTCACATTGGTTGTCATCTTTGCGTATACTTGACATGACACACTGGTTGTCATCTTTGCGTATACTTGACTTGACACATTGGTTGTCATCTTTGCGTATACTTGACAGGACAAGAAATCTGAAGTCTTGATCACTAAACAAAACAACAAAACAATGTTTTGGGTATTCCCAATTTAACTATTATTCTGCATAATGTTCACTATAGTATATGTGTTCACTCTTTGTTCTTGGTATGTTCACTCTATGTTCACTATATGTTCACTCTGTGTTCACTATATGTTCACTATGGTCACTATATGCTCACTTTGTGTTCACTATATGTTCACTTTGTGTTCACTATTTTGTTCACTATATGTTCACTATATGCTCACTATATGCTCACTCACTGCGTTCACTCTGTTATGCAGTTAGTGGAGGTAAACAATCAGGCGCGTATCAAGCTGAGTGAGGACATGGAGAAGGTGACGATCCCGGGCTGCAAGTTTGTCTTCCGTCTCCATGGACACGATGGTGAGTTGACGGCCATCTGCTGCTGACGTCAGTCAGGCTAAGGCCTCGGTAAACTGTCACATGATTGATGCAGGTGGGGCGGGGGGGAGGGGTAAGTGGATCGGATGAGGCTAGGTTGTTACTTATTCATTGTGTACTACTGAGTGAGTGAGTGAGTGAGTGAATATATTTCTCCCATTTGCGACGATAAATCAATTAATTATTTTACTATATGTGTGTTAAAAAGACTTTTAAAAGTGAATAGTGTTGTTGATAAGCTAGCCAATATATTGCACTTGATGTGTAAAAAGCTATATGAATAATTAAAAAAGATGTATTGAAGACATGTAATGATGAATTTGAACAAATATTATGAATACAATAGTTGAAATGATGAGATATTACAATTTGTGATATAAACCAATTTCTTTTTAAAAATGATAATATGAGATGCCCAGGAACCTGGGTGAATAGATGTTTGAGGTTTGGCGACAAGTAAAACCCGGCACGCATGCTTCAAAAGTTAATTAGAGAGAAAGAGGGCAATTCATGACACAAGTGAATATGTGTTTGTTCAGGCAATGCTCTGGTTGATTTGATGATGCAGACAGATGAACAAGAACCGCAGTGTAATAAGAGGACACTGTGTCGACATCCGTTCCAGGTCGGTATATCCCTGTTCCAGTCTTGTCCGTGCGCACCATGCAAATTAATCTGCACTCTGATCGGCCAAGTATTTAGAAAGTTTGAATTGCGGATGACATCGTAGAGACTTGCAGGGAAGCTGGTTCCAGTAAATACGTTAAATACTAAATTTGAATAAATAAATTTGAATATTGTAATGTTATGGATGTCAGGATTATCTCCCTTGAAGAGCCAGCACGGTTACAATATTAAATTACATTTCAAATAAAAATTACATTTCAAATATGTTTTTAGTGGGTGGTTGAAAAATAAAGTCTCTATGGCACTTTAAACTTGGATTTGTCAAATTCATATCTAAATATCTAACAGTACTATGCATATGTTCGTGCAGTGTTTATACACGCGTGTATGTGTTTGTGCAGGAGTCCAAGAGAGCCTATGTGATCCCAGCCAAGGTTGAATGCCTCCACAAACTTTACCTGCAGAAAGGCAAGGTACGAGTCCCAGCACCTGTCTGTAGTCGGCAACATTTCTTTACTTTTACACGCACATTTGAAGTTGTAATGGTGGCAGAATTACCAGGGGCGCGTTCAAAGACACACGCGTTGACTAAGCCGCTTAGCTAAACTGGTTCTGTGTCACATCTACGGTTCATGCCACTCCTGAGACAGTGCCTAGTTTGGTAAGCCGCTTGCGTCTTTGAACGCACCCCAGTATTATTTAAACTGCAGTGGCATACATGTATTATGATTGATATAACTAATTTTGTGCTATCTGTTTTTATGTTAATAATTAAAATAATTTGTATATATTTTTCTTCAAAGTTATCACAGTCACTTCGGACATTGAAAGAAGTTCGAGATAAAGCTCATCAGTCACTGGGTTGTATTCGACAAGATCACAAGAGAGCTCTAAATCCCACACCTTATAAGGTAAATCTGAAAAGAAAATTATGCTAACAGGCTTGAAGAATAGTTAACTTGGTGATATGAAATAAATTATTTGTATGCATTTACTTGTACAGCAACCATGCCTATGTATTGTGTCAGAATATCTGAATCTGTTGACAAGATTAATATATTTAATTTAACACAATTGAATGCTCTAAAACATTAATGATAAGTCGATAAGTCGACCTATTGAGATAGTGTGTGTCCCGATAGTGTGTGTCTATTGATAGCAATGTTAACAATCGATAACTATTGGCGATAGTATGATTGACTATCGATATTTTTTTTTATCTCTGCTTATTTTCTGAAACACCAACATGTCCTGGATTCCAACTAATGATGTCAATTGCAGCCTAGAGGGGTATTAAAGTCTGAAAATAGTATAAACCAGTGGGATTTGCGTGAAATGTAGCGAGTTTCCCAATAAAATATGTTTGACCATGAAATATATAAACAAACCCGTAATATTGTATGCAATTAACATTCATTTTGCATACTCAAGTACTAACGTGATACTATCGCGATATCTTTGTCAAATGGCGATAGTATCGTGATAGTAATTCTAACTATCGCAATAGTGAAATTACCTGTGATAGTCACCCCTATTAACGATCCTCGTATTGTAACTTTGTTAATTGTGTCTAGGACAGTCCATGTGACTGTTCTAACTATATGTGACTGCTTTAATCTTATATGACTGCTTTGTCACATGTACATGTCAGTTTTCTGACTATATGCGGGGGTAGAAATAATGCGGGCCCGCGGGCCAAAGGCACTTAAAACCACTGTCGGGTACGCTAACTTCATTTCTGGCATGCCCGTTTGGCACTCTTGATTTTCAATGTCCGTTCTGTTTGCTTTTTAAATCTGCTAAATATAAACATAAATCAAAGTTTATTACATATAAATATATATAATCACACATGTTGACACCTCATTTGAGTTATACCTAATATTCTTCTGGTAGGATTATTGAGAAGCATCTTGAAAAGGTTGAGCTTTTTCTTTTTTTTGTTACAATTTTAATATTTCATTAACATTAAGGGCCCTCGGATGTTTAGGAGGTCACTCTAGTTTACAGAATAGAGTGCTGTCCTGGCTACCTGGAAATTTACACTTATTTCTATCCCTGATATGTGACTGCTTTAACCTTTTATGGCTGCTTCACCATATACCGGTATACATGTTCTGGCTATATTTGACTATGTTAACCTTATATGGCTGCTTCACCACATGCACATGTGACTGGTCTGCATGTATGACTGACTTCACTATCCTCACTATTATGTAATTCCACTTGCTATATATGTGTGACTTTCATTATGTATGACTGCCCACACATACCACATGTGACCTCCACTGATCACATGTGACTTCCACTAATCACATGTGACCTCCACTAATCACATGTGACCTCCACTAATCACATGTGACTCACCTTAATTCATCGAACTGTCATTATAATCGTCAGGACCATATTTCATTATGTTGTTGAAATTAAATATTGGTTAATTTACACATATCTTTCATCGCCTACGGTATTTCTGTTTCTTGTAGGTATCGGTCAGTGCAAACCTCTACACGTTCATCCACGACATGTGGCTGGAAAATGCACCAATCGGAGAGCTCTCCTAGTGTGATGTTAGTCGTCCTCAGCCTCAGGATCTTCAGTTGTTCTGTTACAGCATAGAGTCTATGTACATTGTGATTTCTGTGATTTGTTTTTTTTACGTAGAAACTGTCCGTAGGGAGACTGTATTATATATTTATCATGATCATAATCAATTTGATCAGCATAGACCAGGGCTCTGGACTAACGTATGCCTGACGTACACGGGCAACTTACACAGCTCTGCGGGAAACCTAGTTTATAACACCACTTGCCCGACATCGTAAAAAATAAAAAAATGTTTTTAAAGATATATTTTTGACTCAGGATTATGGCAATGATTATGGTTAGCATAGACTCTATGCTTTGCCTTTGCCATAAGCGGGACACCCGATCTACACCTTTATTTCTTTGAACTTGCGGCAAGTAGCTCAGAATGTTAGTCCAGAGCCATGATAGACTTTGAATTCCAGATATATAAACTGTTGGTATAATTTCCTTGTTTAAAAAAAAAATCAAATCAGTTGAATGATGTTTTGCATTTATTATTGCTTTATATGCATTGTATGATGCATGATTCTATGAATTTGATCTTAAAGTTAGAAATTAGTATGGCATTACATAAAGTGAAAATATGGTAGTTTTGTTTACAGTAGATGGATTATATTGAGGTCAAACTATTTGTAGCTTTAAAAAACCCCACCTGAATTGTTTGGTTAATGACTGAACTGTTGGTTACCAGGCAACCGTTCTATGTGTCCAACTGCTGTATGTGGTGTTGTTTTGAATTTGGGCAGACTAGTACATGAAACTACGGAACTGCAATTTTATTGTTTGCTGTCTGAGAATACCTTTAACATTAGAAAACTTTCAGTTGTTGATCGAAAGAATTTTGTGTCGTTTGTAGATTTAGTTGCAATGACGAATAATCATTACCGAATAAACTGAAACATAATCACAGGTCAGTGAGGTCACTCAAAGATGCATAATAATAGTAATGAAAATACAAAGTTTGAGCTATCATGTGACCGTAAATATTAACCAATTCCAAACAAATGTTAGGAAATTAATCAAACTGCCAATTTGTGTGGGGTTTTTTCTTCCATGTTTTTTTCCTTCCATGAAAATGCTTTCCCTTTCAAATGCATTTACAGGGTATGTTATTGTAAAACTGGATCGTCAAGTTGAGTTTGAATGGGTGTGTTTTACTACTGATTTTTATTGCATTCTATAAAACCTGAGTTGTGCTTGGTCAGACAATGTGGTGGTAACTGCTTAACCTTCTAGTAGTTGGTGGCAACCAGAGATGCCCTAATAAGCAAATGTTACTAACTCAGCAGTACCAGTATTATTATTATTATTTTAAGTGGCTATATTAGAATGGACCAACACTAGGTGTGAACTATACAAAATGGAGTCCTGTGAAGCTGACAACCTTTCTTGGTTTGATGTTAACTGCAGTTCTGTAGCTAAAAGACGCCCCATTTACTATTTTGTTATTTAGGGGGTGCCCATAATAAATAGAACAGTATACTTGGCATCTTTTAGTTACAGAACTGCTAAGGTTAATGTGTACAGCTTAGTGTTATTTGTGGCTTTGTGTGGCTTTTCATGCCTGAAAGCTCAGCGTCTTACAAATATAGCTGTACTAGTATAATAATATAAATTGACGTATTGTTTACAAAGCAACCAGCGATCTAACACACTGCAGGTATGCTGTAATCAATCCTGTTCAACTTCCGGGTTTTTTAATGCTGTTTTAATGTAATATATACAGTAGCTATAATTTGTGTGTGACAGTGAATCGTGATGTTGTTATTCTTTTTGCACTACCGTATTCCCTTTGACAATCAGGTTGTTCTCTGGTCATATGTCACTGATATAAATAATAACAAAGTTGTACAAAGTGCAGCTGTAACATCAACAAGAATACCAATGAAATCTGACTTACTGTAATGCAAAACAGTCTATATTTTACGTTCCCTTAATGAGTAAAACTCCTCATTTCTGATACAGTGTATTAATAATTGACTCTTATTGTCCATAAGAGGTAGCATGTATTAAATTGTATTGTACATAAATAGATATTAATGTTTTATCAAATTTTAATTTAATTGGTATTATCAAGTATTTATTTCTCAGAAATATGAAGTGATTTCAACAGGTCATATTTCTATGGTGTTATCTGGAAATGGCCTATCCAAAAGTGTCATGGGAATTATTTGGGTCATTGAAATTATTACTACTGAGAAACTCAGTACATATTGTTTTTGTTTTTAAATATTTGCAAATTGTAGTTTAGTATTGATATATGCCTACATAATTATATAATTTTTTAAAATTCCTATTATATACATGTAAACATTTAGACATATAGAACCACTTTTTCAAAGGTGTTAATGATTATTTAATAGCAGTCTATAAATCATTGTATTATTTTTCTATTATTTATAATAAATAATCAACATTTACATATTTAGTTAACCTGTATTTGATTACTGTATGTATGTAGTAATCTGCTGTAATTTGTTATCGAATATGCATTTCACATAATGTTTTGTTTTTATATTGTATATCCAAAACCAAAGTCATTGCTATATCAGGTTTTACATTAAATTATTTTGTATTAATATTTATTAGATCATCTTTTAACATAATTACACACATATATATTAGTGATGTACCTTTTTATTTCAGTCACCACCATATAGGTTTGTTATGTTATGTGCCTCAAACCTACTTATGCTAATATACATGTAGTACTATATGATAGGTAATGCAATTCATACTTTAATGCATAAAACAACAATTAATATTGAACGTAGTCAAAGTGGAAATTAATCCAAAGTTGTTCTTGTAATGTGTGAAGAAATTAGTCACAGCTATCCTAGTTGAGAAGACCAGTACCATATTTCTGTTTGAATTGTTCATAACACGTTAATTACTGAACAAATATTCTTTGAAACCAATTAGGACTTGTTAAAAATAATACAAACAAAACACAACCATGTCGTTGTGTGGCAAGTTATCAATTAGAATTAAGATATTAAGATCACTTTCGTCAAAGGGTACCATGTTGTTTGCATTCTTTGGTCATTGAATAATTCAGAGCATATGTATTTAGTAAGATCACAATGGGCAGTTAATTTTTACAGCATTCTACCTCAGTTGTGGTATATACTACTCAAAATTTGCTAGTGATCATATTAAGGGTGGTATTATATATTACAGTAGACCTTGCATATAACGGACTCATTGGAACCGGCTATTTCTGTCCGTTATATGCGAAGTCTGTTAACCGCATATGCCGCAATTAGTGTTGGACGGGACTGGGACTTAAGATTCAGTCTGTTATGTGCGAGTGTCCGGTTATTTGCAAGGCCACAGTATATGCGAGGTCTACTGTATATTATATCAATATGGGGTCATTGAATAATCTTTTCCTACAAAAAAGTTACGATCCGTAGCAAATTTTTAGTAGTATTTGTGTGTATCGTTTGGATCAACCAAGCAACATAATTTGACTTAAGATTTTTGCTCTAACCCATTAGGAATGTTTCTATGAACAAAACATTTCCCTACCAAACAAATTGCCATGGTTTAGAAATTTAAAACAATATTATTCTATACCATTTCTTGTCACGATTTTACTCGGATTGTCTGTTCTGTGTATCGTGGCGGTTACATTATTTTCGTAAACATTTATGACATTTAATTTCCATTCGATACATTTTGCCTGTTTCCGGAAATGCCCAATCTGCAGAATGTCCAAATGGTCTTTATTGCCATTATGGAAACCTTCCTAAGAGTTTGCAACAAAACCATTGTCCTGGTATTCGAAAAAATATATTGGGTGCAATCTTGTGTGAAGCATCATGCAAAATCACCATGTTCAATTGTAAATTTTGATAATCTGACGTAAGTGTGTGTGTGTGTGTGTGTGTGCGTGCGTGCATGTGTGCGTGCGTGCATGTGTGCGTGCGTGCATGTGTGCGTGCGTGCATGTGCGATCTTGATTGTTGGGTGTCTTTTTTTATTCTCTTCTCCTCTTGTTGGTCGATCATTTAAGTCCCTTACTGAAAGTCCTTTATGTCCATAAGAATACTGAATATCCATAAGATTGCTGAATGTCCATACAAATGATGAATGTCCATACAAATGATGAATGTCCATACAAATGATGAATGTCCATACAAATGATGAGTGTATGTAGAATTGCTGAATTTCCACAGATTTCGTATCAATGCTACTGTTCGTTGTTTTCTAAGCTGTTCCTCCATGTTGCAATTTTCTCATCCCCTCAAGCAATATAAATAGTTACATTCGTTGTTTAACTGTATTTCCATGTAATTATTAATGAAATAATATGTATACCTGTGCAGATATAATATATTTCCTGTTATTAACATTATGAACATGTTATGTAGACTAGAATTTGTTGTATGAAATAGAATTGGCTGTAGATAATTGTTGGACATGTTATCATAAAATTAATTAAGAAACAATATTGTTTAATTTGGTTGGTTAAGGTGTAGTCCGTAAACAGGTGTTTCATTCTATCAGTTTCACATGCTGGTAGTACATGTATATGTTCACTTTCAATTTGTAAAACAGCACAATTTATTTCGTGAATTTTGTGTACAGGTAAATTAATTTAAATTTTTAATTTAAATTTTAATTGAAGTATGGTAATGTATTGGATACAATCACCTTCACTCTCTAACCTCTCTTTTGAGGATAAACGCCATCTTGTATGATTAAAGATGAATTCCGTGGCTTGAATAATTAGCATTTGATACTTCACGTGTATAGTGTTTCATACCTGATTATAAAATGTGCCATTGTACTTCCTACTTTGATATTTTACATGCAATATACATAAACCATGTATCAAATTGTGATATTAATTACTTTTAGTCGATTTCATATGTATATTTAGATTTTTAAAAATGTTTTGTGTTCCTGAAATAATATATCAATACCAAATGTTTGTTCTCATCTAGAAGTCAAGATAGGAGACAGTGTCAGTGACTGAGACTAGCTTTGTGAAATCTGTCAGTTGTTTGTTAGTAAATAAATGCTACAAATGTTTGTAGGATGTTCATCAAATAACAAGACGTATGGTAGTTTGTCATATTTTTCAGAACATGCTCGTGTGTCGTGTGCAAAGGCTCATGTATCTTGTTCAGATTATAGTGCAAGGGGCTTATTGTATTGGAATCCATATAAACCATCGGCAACCAAGTGCATTCATTCACTATTCCCTTGAAGTATAGTGCAGGGTGCAGTATTTTGTCCTGTTTTCTTAAGTTAAACTAATGATATTGTTTTTAGTTTAAGTTAATGTTATAGCTTATGTGATTTGAACCACGAGGCTCAACATTTTGCCCAAGACTTTGAGATTCAATAGGCTTCTGTAGAAATGCTGTTTATCAATAACTACTAGTACGAACAACAGTAGATATTGTAAATGTTTATAAAACTTTGAACATTAAACATTTAGGGGTAGTGTTTTCGTTGATAATGAATCGTGTTATCACAATGATACCAGTACAAACAGATTCTATAAAATAATTTATTCATTATAGAAACATAAAGAGATGTCGAGGAAAAACACTCCATGCCATTTTACACATGCATGAAATATAATTGATTTGTTTTATCAGTTATGATTTTATGACATGGAATATTTTAACGTATGCGTTCATGCATACCTGGGTATTGTTTCTCGAGGCTCTCGCATCCACTGTAAGACCATAGTGCTCTCGTAAGTGCACGATCCCCATTACATGTAAAATAGATCGCTACAAGAGTGCATTTGGTCTCGTAGTAGATACGACGACTTCAAGAAGCGATGTCCTGAGCTATTCTCACAGAACAAGACATGAGCCTTGGCTGGCCAACCAGTGAAAGGAATCGCTTGTTCATTTACTTCTAAATACTAATATGCTTTTCATGAAATACGTAAGGAATAAATACGCCACTATATTGATTCATTCCATGACTCTTGCTTCAGGAGTGGCTATACACGCTGGATATGTTTAAACCTTGAATAGCATAGCATGGTACTGACGAACCAAAGATGCCAACGTCACCAGGTACATGTATATTCATCCAATATAAGCACGTTGACTTCTGTGGGCTCTCTCCATACTGAAGATAACCATGGATGCCCTATAGAGCGATGCTCGGCAGGGATAAGGTTAATATACCGGATCTCCCTGGGATGGGTTCGAACTCGTGACAACCAAATCCGTGTAGTCCGGCATCCAGCATACTAAACATTGCCACCGTCATAAACATGTCGACACGTTTTGTAGAATGTTGTAACGTGTTGTAGAATGCTGTAATACTTTTGGCATACGTCTATTGGGTGTAGATGCTGTTCTTTGGTGGAATGCCGACACGCCCTAAATGTCGAGTGAGCTACCGTTATAAGCATTGTAGAATAAGCCTACATGACCTATGCGATGTAAGTATTGCGTGTATATGCCGCCTGTTTCATAATATCACCATAGGAAACATACACATTGAACCCGTCCAGAAGTATTCCTACAATTAGAATTGATCCTGATTTGGGACTAGTATAACTGTGAGTGGCCTCGGTGACGTCTCTTGTAGGCCCATACAACCACAGCGCCTACTGCAAGCACGCAGACTACGACTGCAACAACAATGCCAGCAATAGCACCTCCGCTTAAACCAGTTGACTTGTCTTGAACTGGAACAAAATGAAGACAACTGTAATAGCCATTACCAATAACATTAGGAAAATAGAAATAAGATTGTAATAAGAAAGTAATAAATCAGCCAATGTAGCCTATACAAAACACAGGTTCATACACACTAGAGACTAATCACAGGTTCATACACACTAGAGACTAATCACCGCGACAATCGACGGTGACCAACAAATACATTCTATCGAAATTTGTCGTTGCGAATTTAGCATGTAGATACATTATAAGGTTCTATCTCAAAACGTAAATCGCCGGGGATTTCGTCTTTGGTGTGCAAGGACATTCATACTAGGCCTACAGGCCGCTCTATCTAAACCAGAGCCATGCAACTCAACATACTAAAGTTTGGCCGATTTTATACATGTCCGTACTATTGTGCAGTCCGCCTATATACTTACAATCTGATAACGGTCGAGCTGAATATAACAATTTAAATGATGGACTGGTTTTGGCGCCTCCACGATGGTAGCGTACAGACATGAAGATGCCTGGACTGTGAATTGCAGACGGAACCTCGTCCCCGCACCATTTGCCCAAAGACAACGATCCCTGCTGGTTCCAACCTGAAGAAGTCAATAACGTAATACGTGTATGTCAAGTATGCCATCAACTGTACATGTATGTCAAGTATGCCATCAACTATACATGTATGTCAAGTATGCCATCAACTATAAATACCACAACAAAATGTTAAATATATGTTCATTTGAAACAAAAACAAAATCAATAAATTGTCAGTCAATACCTGGAGATATCCTATTTACGATATTGAGATTTGAGCATCTGATGACACTTTTTATCGGAAATGAAAGGCATAAGCTCACTCACCGTCTAATATTTCGAGGTAGTTTTTACTGCAATCGTCCGACATCTCCATGGAAGATGATTCTACCTCGAGGTAAATAACATACAACTGTGGCGCGCTCAACTTCCATAGCACGTCGACATTCCTGAAAACATCCCAAACTCTTAGACTATTTGTATTTAATGTGCAGTAACGACAACAAGGATCAAACTGATGCCCTCCAGCGGCACACACACACGCACACACACACACACACACACACACACACACACACACACACACACACACACACAATAAACAGTATCCAATGGTTTGATTTACTATACAATGACAACTAATACCATAATCTATCTCCCCTCCCTCTATCTCTTCCCTCCCTCTCTCTCTTTCTCTCTCTCTCTCCCCTATCGTGGGTGCATATTGTAATGACCACTATGGGTTAATGAGAAGTAATAATAATGGGTTAATATGTATAAAATAACTTGTTAATATTTTGGGATGCATCAGTAGTTGATGTAAGTTATGTAGTTTTGATGTGTAGCAGTGAAGTGTTGATGGGAGGTGTGAGTTTGTGATGAGTTACCTAATGTTTACATTTCGTAAT